>DWAJ01000129.1:0-47983 GCA_018238005.1 Eurema mandarina | reverse complement strand
GCGTGCGCTGCGAAAACGGTTAAGATACAAGAATAATATGTATGAAAGAATTATTCCTCTTTAAATGATCTAAAAAAAAGTCCGCGACAGTATATGTCTATCTTCTAAGATTGACTCACTATAACATTAT
The DNA here is from genome assembly GCA_018238005.1 of Eurema mandarina. Taxonomy (NCBI): domain Eukaryota; kingdom Metazoa; phylum Arthropoda; class Insecta; order Lepidoptera; family Pieridae; genus Eurema; species Eurema mandarina. Next base: position 47,853 of record DWAJ01000129.1, on the reverse strand, counting down.
AATAGAAATAGATCTGACGGGGACGAAGTCGCGTGCAACAGCTAGTAGGTAATAAAAATCAATATTATCTAAAGCCGTGATGTTCAAAATTGTAACTTTTGATTTATTATGTTTTGATAATAAAAAGTTGAGGATGCCACGACCGTGATAACGTCAGGAAAATAAATGATGTTACAAAATTAACACAGATCCTATGGTTATCTTAAATGTTAGCTAGCAAATGCTTGATCATTCTGTAGTTACATGAAAATGCACGTTTTCTTCGTGACCAAATGAAATTGGGACCGATTTCGCTTATTGTAAACAAGGGAAATTGTTAGCTATTTACTTCGTGTTTTTCGCACGAAACGGGAATATATAGAAGCATGTAAACATGGTAACATATAATTTATTATAATACAGATTAGATATTTGAAAAAAGAAAATTCGAGTGTATTTATTATCTATGGATTACCGATCAAACATTGTATGACGTGTATTTAAAATATCGGCCAACAATATTGGTAAATAGGAACCAAAGAGACTCATATAGACTAATATACGCACTTCATATAAGTGGAATAGGTATAAAAAACTTATTTTTCTGTTGAACTAACTCTTGACGTTATCTCGTAAGTCGTAACACAGCTTTGAGTTGCTTTGAGTTTTAATATCAGTTTGCTTTATTTGTTATTTGCCTTGGTTATTATAGCCGTATTTATATTTATTTAAGTGGAAGATACTTTCATATCATTATTTCTTACATTCATCAATTTACGAGCAGCATTTTAAAGGCCGAATATTTGGATTATTTTGTTCTATTACTACTAGAAATTATATAGCTACCTTGAAAATGTTTGAATTCTTCAATAAACAGTAGCTGATTCTGAAATCTCTATTCACACTTGTTCATACTTTAGGATAGGGTGATCCAAACATTTTGTATAGAAAATAAAATAATGGATGGCCCATAAAACTTCCTTTTTTGAAGTCCGTTGAAAGTTGTCATCGTGACATAAAACCTATTTTAATGATTTTTTTTTTATTTTAAAGCAACCGGCCCATTTCATTTTTGGTCCATCCATCCGACCGTCATTAGAAAATATTACAAGTTCTTAATTTGAATTAAGGTTGCCAGTTAACATTGGTTGTTTATTTTTTAAATCCATGTTGAGCTTATTTGAATTTTCTATACAAAATGTTTTGTATCACCCTATCCAAAAGTATGAACAAGTGTGAATAGAGATTTAAAAACTTCCTTTTTTGAAGTCAGTTGAATGTAAATGCAAAAATAATCGACATGACTATATGTACATCACAGGAACACTAATTGACCGCAACGAATACCGACGTCAGTATCTCTAACGGATAGTAATTGCTAGTTGTAAACGTCACTATGTCGCTCATAAAACCACCAATTTTTCAGAAAGGTCATTTTATTAATTAACTTTGTTTTGATACGTCTAGGCTATGATTATTCATAGCACAAACATATCAAAACAGAGGTATACAAGCCGTATAAACATTAAACACGACTGCTCTATCAAGGGCAGGTCTTTATCTGTTGTGAATTGTGAGTTTTTTTAATATAAAATGTGAATGTATATATATTTAGTAGCTAGATGGATAGAATCTTAAGACAGCCGATTCTTTGGGCGTATAACTTTTTTTTTGTAATTAGAAATAATAATATTATCTATAATCATGCAATTTTTCTTGAAACAGCACTAAGCAGTGGAGTTATTTGCCAGTAAAGCTCTTACAGTGCTGTATTTAAAATCTTGTAGCACGTCAACGCCAGCTTTATTAATTAACTTATTCAATTACTTAATGAATTACATACAATTTACTTTCGTAGGTAGCCGCGCGGCGCGGTTTATGCCGGGTAATTTCTGTCCAGTTATTATATTATTCATTCACAAATAGAGTTAAAGCATTCTTTATTCATGTTTTAATATATTATAAACCGTCCCTGATACACTTTATATTACTGTTGCGTAGATTAGTCATAGATATACAAAAAAATATTGTTTTATAATATGTTGTAATATCATACGTAAATATAATTGTACATACTTATAGTACAATTATAAATCATTACAGGAAAGAATAGAGGATTTTAGGCGAAAATCGACCAAACAGGAAAAATGTGATTCCGAGTACCTTAACCATTCTTGAAATCTGAATCCTCTGTAAGATGAAATCAATAGTGATTCCTTAAAACAAAATTCTAAACCAAAATTATTTAGGGTCTCCCTTCAAGTTTGAGTGAAAATATTAATGCTAATAACGCCATTAAAAACGAAACGTTACGACAAACAGTTCAAGTAACTCAAGTGAATGAATAAACAAAGGTTATAATATCTTATAAGTACTGGAAAACAACACGAAGCCATTTTCGCTAAGCAACGCCGCGGCCGTCAATTTCGTCTGATGATAGTGAAACCTCACCCATTGAGGCCATTACACCACCCTCATCTACTTCATCCACTCATTTGTAAAATGTTGTTACAGCTATTAATTGCTTTAGCCGAAATCGTTTAAGTTTTGCATATAGTTTCGTGTGGCTTTCTAGCGAAACCGGTGTTTTGAAGTAGATATACCTATTCAAGTCGATATATTAAGTCGATATATTTCGGAATTGCTTACGATAACTACAAATTCAATAAGTATTTCTAATATATTCCATTAGTATTTATACGATACATAATAATCACATAATGAACGTGTCAATTTCGGATATATTCGGACGTAAGAGTTAACTTCGGTTTTTTATTTAGAAATATAATATTTAAGTGCAAGTTAGACTCGCCCAACAAGGGTATGAGACTATGATCAATAAAAAAATATGCAAATTGCACATCAAGCATCATCCTTGTAAAATTTCATAGTTCTACGTCAGCGGCAAGTATGTAGGGCACATACAAAACATATAAGGGTTTTGATTCCCTTGGCAGTGATTAAATTATTTACGTAGAGGTTTGATTTAACAACTTCAAGGGGCAGTAGACTGTTCGGTTTAAGTTTCAACTCCCACACGCGCTCTTGAAAAAAAGAATCTTGACAGAGATGAGAGAGGCAACAAAAAATGAAAGAAAGAATCGGTCTTTCATTTACGATACGAAATCCTAGTAACCAATATTATGTAGACATATTCTATTCATCAACAATTACAAATAACGGTTTTCGTCATTCGACTCTTCAAGTTTTGGTATGAATTTCCACGTTTCCAAATACGTATCCATAACGTCTGGATCTGGACGTACCAGATGTTAGATCGTTAGTCAAATACATTTGTTTATATTGAACATAAAAGTCGATTTATCTATTAAATGATTTAAAGAATACGTAATGTATACTCTTTGAAGACCGAGGTAATGGGTATTCGCTTGACATGTTGAGAGTTTTCAATTTAATCATTCTATTAAAGTAGGTACGTTCAACCATCCCGCCCACGACACGTATTAGAGTAAGACCAATAAATATCGAGTATGTTTTAAGTAGTTATAAAGACTTATGTATCCGAAAATAATTAATACCTCATGGCTAGGTACTTATTTTGATAATGGCGGGGCGAGTAACAAAAATAAATTTAGTTTCAATACCACGTTTTACATTGTCGACATGGAATGGTTGAATTCCTTTTTCAAAACAATTTAGTATTATTACTATTTTTACTATACGATAACATACACACGAAATAACTCGCCTGCTATGATTATCGCGTAGCGAATTTATTTTTATTTGTAGGCAAAGGTATTTATAGGAATTAATTGTATAGTTCTTGTCTACTAACATTAAACACATATGTTTGCTTTTGAGAGATACATTACGTATATATTCCGTTAGAAAGGTTTATTTTAACTAAAATACATTAGCTAGTTTTATTTCAGGCACATTTGTGGGACTTCGATTAAATATTGTTTAGTTTGGTTGTAATGGAAACGTTATAATGTAGACTAAAAAACTGATCCTATTTAACAACTGAATAATGATTATACTAGGAATGTCATTGGATTCAAGGAGGCACTTGCTTAAAACTGCTTGCCACGCACAACCAATTTGTGGAATCAGCTTCCCAATGCGGCGTTATTCGGGAACGCCCATACGACATAGGGTCCTTCAGAAAAAGTACCTTTCCCTAAAAGGTGACACTCCTCACTCGTGACAACGCGACGGCTCATGGGCGGCGCTGATCACTTAAAATCAGATGGCGCGCCAACTCATAGGCCCCCTTTTGTATGAAAAAAAGAATAATATTCACATCTATACACCATAATTTTAATCTGATACGAGCCAAAATTAAATGTTGCTATAAATGCTGAGCAATAAAACAACCAAGAATCATAATAAAGCTATTACCGGTCTGGTATGGAATGGTCAGTCATTGTTATGTGGTAGTTAATGACAGCTATAAAAGATAACTACTGACCTCTGATAAAATAGTCTCCCTATAAATTAGGTTAAAATAATAAAAAAATGCCCTAGAAATTTCTATAAGGATTGATCGTATCTACTTAGTATCTGCTGCAGTAAAGCGATTTCCTTATTGTTATGCAAAAAACGTCGACGTCCTGATTGTAACAAGACGTTTTAGGAAGCTTTTCCCTTAGGTATAAAAGGAAAATCTTGTAACTGTGTTGTAACAACATACGAGACACAATTTTTTGTTTCCCAAGTCTCTAATTAATTAGAACAATGTTTTAGCACATGTTGCTACAACTTGGCAGAGCAAAATAGTTGCTGAAACTTATATACGAACCAATACACAATACAATATTATATGAAACAGCCTTACACAATATATTATAATAAATAAATTTAACCCAGTAGGTACTTACAAATTGCTGTTCTAGTTCTGACATTTCTGGAATATCCCATTGGGTGGAGTATTGCCCAATAGCGATCTACAGACACCGCTACAAGGCAGAAGATGCTTATCGTGCACAACATCACTAGAAGCGACACGGTGAACAAACACGCGTAAAGATTCCTCGGCAGACCCACTGACGCCAAAATTGCAAACGGAATTCCAAGTAAGCCCACTAAGAAGTCTGCGATAGCTAAAGACACTATATAATAGTTCGTTCGTCGCCGCAATCTTCTGTCTCTATAGAACACGTGTATCACCATCGCATTCCCTAGGACCGCCACTAAGGCCACTAGAATCTCAAGAGACGTGTATGTTGCGTGCAATTCTGGAGTAGGAGACCGGTGTGGTGTTGGGCCTGAAGTGCTCGAAACTGTTTCCATTTCACTCATGGCCTACCGACTGTTTATGAATAAAAATAACTAACACGATAATGTTTAAGTTTCACGCATACGTTACAATATAACATAAATTGTTTTTTTACAGCCGTCGACGGTGCCATTATTTTTAAACTTCTTAAATAATTTGAGACTGTTCTGGATAACAAGTCATTTTTCAATCGGTGCGTTCGTGTCGTAAGTTTTATTTCGCGGTTAGGGTCGGGTTGATAGTGTCCCGTACGCGAGGCGTATTTCCCAGTACTGCGGCCGCGAATTGGCGCGAAACTCGCCAGCCGCCGGACAGGACGCACGCCCTACGCCGACGCGCACTTGTTGCGGCCACCGCTTACCCTTGAAAATGAAATGGAGACCCATTAAGCCAAACAGAGTTTAATAAGCAATTCTATTTCGTCACGAAATTAATGAAGAACGGTTTTCCTTACTGGGAATCGATCCCGTTAAATTTTTTAATACATCCTGTATAACTAGACGGTTTGACAGTATTTTAAGCAGAAGTTTTATGTTCTTACTTTTGTTTTTGTTCGTTCTACTTCCTTAGTGATAAAAAAAGAAGACAAAACATTATTATAATTAATGACATCGTCACATTATAACTACTTAGACACCTATACAGATCGGACACTATTTTCTATGATAAACTATGTACCGACTATAACGCACGCACCTCACAGTACATCCACTGGACATCTTAGGTATTCCTGATAGTTCTAAAGTACCTACAACTACTATTTAAATCCAGGTAAAATGACAACAAATTTAAACTCAAAAATCATTTATTTGATTACAGAATCTTATGTAAAAAATTATATGTATAACATAAAAATCGACTCTGTTTATGCTTGTAATATGTATTATTATGCAATTAGTGAACACAAAAAGTTTCAAAGATTACAATGATTCTTTAAAAAAATGTATTAAAGATTGCCAGTGTAGGAAAATAAATACAATGTCACATTATTCAGTCCATTTTCACTTATTAATTTACTTTGCAATAAAGGCTAATAAAATATATTAGTTCTATTATTATGTAGTATATTACGCATTATTATTAAAATTTATTATGCAAAATAAGAAACAAAGATATTCTAGCATTTGCTGTTATAAAAATTAAGGTTTAGAAGCTCTGAAGGAAAATTTATACACCCTGTAGCAGCATGGTTTAAATTTTTAAAGGATTGTCTATTTCTATTTTTTACAATACATTTAATGAACTGAAGCACTCTTATGTGCTCCATTAATTAAGCAATATAATCGGAATTTACATCAACATATTTATAATTAAAGGTAATATTATATTAGTACTTTGAAAATTATGCATATTATTTATTCAATAATGATTAATACATTTACGTTCGGGTTTAGTTTCTGCCTTTATAAAGGACCACTTGATTCTCTGGCTGTTTTCAATCTACCCATACATCTTGTCTATGGTCACTGTCTATTATGATTGCTATAAATTATTATGTTTATGATAGTATTAAAAACAGACATATTATAAAATATAATTATATATATACCTTCCGAACTCATACTGTGAACAAATGTCAAGTGCAAATTAACTTGCACACAGCTGGATTTAAAAGCAACACTAACAATAATTTATTGTATTGGTATAACTTGGATATTGGTTACAAAAATGCCATCTATTGATTTCTAAGAACTAATTGATAGTTATGAGGTCTCCTAATAATCAGGATGTAACCGTTCCACTAAATGCCTTGGTATTCCCATGTCCAATAAACTAATGTTATCCACTTGGTCCAAATTGGGGTACATACTAATCAATGCGTCCCAACATATTTCACTTAACTTTGGGATATGCAACCACACTTTATACAATGTGTTATTCCTACAAGTAGCATCTTCCTTGGGTTCAATTCCACCAAATACGTACATACAGCCGTATGTAGTAACTGTAGATGAGTGAAAATACAATGGATGGGGAAGTACTGTCTTTTGCATTAAATGCCATTGTAAATCTGGTACATTTAACCGCCAAACATCTTCAAACACCGACTGACCATCGGTCCCTCCTGTGACAAATACTTGAACACCATTTTCAGTCTCAATTTGAACAGCACTATGACACTTTCTAGGTAACGGTGTTATTGTGTTTTTCATGCTATCATCTGCTTTTGGTACCAATATGGTCCATATATTTGTGTCAAGATCAAACATTGGTATTTCCATGAGTTCAAATGCCCAGTCACCAGTTCCTCCGCCTATAATAAATAGTTTATTATCAACTCGAACTACTTCATGCCTGTATCTTCCCAATGGCTCCCCTTCTTGCCCTCTTCCCACATATACTGGTTGCCATACCATTGTTCGCAAATCTAGCCTGTAAACAACACTGTACTATACAAACTGAAATGTTGATTGTGAAATAAATACTAATTAATATTTCTATCGAAAAAACAACACATTATAAATAAACACCAAGATAAATCTTAAGGTTATATAAAACATTGTTAATTATAACAAATTGCTAATTTTGTATTGTGTATGTATTATTATTACAAATGGATTTTCTACCAGTCAAAAATTAGACCAAATTCCTATGATATCATAATATAACTCATATTAAACCAACCTATAAATATCACAGTTATATGCAAATCCATTTGTTCCCCCAACAGTATAGAAAGATCCATCATGGCACAATATGGACTGACCATACTGGCCTGGTGGCCGAGATCCAGTCACTGGCAAAATTTTAAGTTGTGCATCACCACTGCATGTCTTCCAAGTAATCACATCATTACTACATTTATTCCCAAATGGAGCACCTGTACCGCCAAATATCTAGAAAACATATTTAATATTTATAAAATAAGCAAATCAATAACATATGTTTGTTTCATTATGAAACCAATACAGACCATTAAGTATCTTCCATTCATACACATAGCATTTGAGGCCAACTCTTCTGGCATATTTTCTGTCACGCTGTGTTGTTTCCACTTCCTACTAGCTATATTAAAACTCCAAAGTTCTTTAAACAGAGGCCTAGCTGGAGTCCATGTGAGATTGTTTGTTTGTATTCGGCTAATCGGTAGTGTAGGATTGTATCCTCCAAAGCAGTATATATTTACGTCATCGCACACTATTCTATGTCCACTTCTAGGTCTTGGACTTTCTGGACCTCGATATTTTACTTGAGTAACCTTAAAAGGCTCAAAGATGTAGTCCTTACTAGAGGACGACATTCTTATCAGAATTTATTAATAATCTATTAAAAACCCTTTCTCAAAACAACCCCAAAACAAAATCCATGGGAGTTTGTTTTGCTGGAATCGGAAATATAAATCTGAAATCTAGATAGACCTTGTTAATTTCTTAGTTTTTAGTTACTTAAATCAAGATATTAATGTGATATTGTTGACACAACAATTGACAACTGACATGCGACCAGCGACACTCGACAGTGCCGAGTGCTCTTTGGGCGACAGCTTTGAGCTTTCATCTTCCTTGATTTTTGTACTATTCCATAGATTCTATATTTTCTAGGATGTTGATGAGTGTGGTAGAAACAAAATATTTGGTATAGGTATAGTAGGCGTCATTTATGTTTAGCGCTGGACAAGAATAGCTGCGCATCGGTGGAATCGCGCTCATAATTGACGTATTGGTGCGAGAAAGACAACACGGTTGGGACAACCAATCAACGCTCGCCCGACGATCACGTTACCTCGATACCTTATTTTTGACTTCGGCGCAGGTTTCATAAAGTGCTAAAGATTCGTGACGCGAACTATACCTACGTGTATGAGTCCAGAATGTAGTGATAAGATTTTTTTCACATATACCCTATAGTGTGCCATGTCGTTTTAGATATTGTAAAAACATTGTAAGGTTATTAATTAAGACGCGCGGACTGGTCCGGGCCTAGGACGGTTAGGTATTAGGGGCGGCCAATCGTAATAAAATAATTTACTGATGATAACAAGCAGCAGCGCACAGATGATATATTAATTATATAAATAAATTTCAAAGTTAATTTCGTTAATAAAATATTTTAACAGATAAAAACATTTCTAAAAATAACTGCTTAGTAATACTTGCATGTTCCCTTAAAATTCGTAATTGGTTCTGAAGTTAGAGGAACCTGTCGAAACCCTATTCTATGCATATCGTGACACGTACGCGAATTATTATTTCAGCTACTAGGAAGATAGAATCCCCCTCAAACATGCCAGCTGCTCATAAATAAAACAATAATACTATTTAATAGTTTTATTCAAATAAAACAGTAATTACCCATTTAGTGAATACATATATTTTTATTATATTGTATACATGGAACACTACTAGCCACGAATTCACATAATATAAAAAAATAAGCAACAAAGTATTGAACTTAAAAAGCAACAATTATAACAATTTTGTTCAAGACACTATGGAAAGTTTAATTTATGTAAATATAAAAAATAATAATTTGGGTTTTATACCGATTGGTTAATGAAAAAATACAATCTATTATGGAGCAACATATATGATGTAAATAAACATTATAATTTATGGAGAACGATTCATGCCTGTAGCAAATAAAAGCTTTGGTTTTGACTTTTTATTTTTCTTGTTGGACGGGGAAGAGGTTGTAGCTTGTAGGGCGGCTTCGATGGCATCGCTAAGGTTGAGAGAGCGTGGGGCGTGTGCATCATCATCGTCTTCGGCTTTAGGTGGCGAAGGAGGCGGCGCCGTTTTACGGACACGCCAAGTACCACTTGTGCCAGCCATCTGTAAATGTAGTTCATTCAGTTAAGTTGTAAAGTTTATTTATTATTTATTTAACACTTTGTTACACATAACGCAATAAAAATATTATGCACTAGAAGACCCAGCGAACTTCGTACCGCCTAACAGTCAATTAATGTTGGGTTACCTTTTAGCTGAACTAATTTAGGATTTGTTGAATGTAAAATAATGATAAAAAATAAATATGAACATAATATATAGATATATAACAGTATTTTATACATTGAGGTAACTTGCAGGCTTATCACTCAAGAGTGATCTTTTCCAGTAAAGTTGATGATTTATTTTTCTTAACTTCATAAAATTATCAAATAAACAATATTTAAAGTTGTGTGTACTTAATTTTTCACATTTAAATAGATAAAATATTTGTTATTATAATAAGCTTCATACAAATTTTACCTTAGCAAATGAGAGTCCACTGGAACCACTTGTAGATGGTGCAGGTTGTTGCATATCTATGTTGCTCTCTGACGGGAGTGGCCGATGAAACAAATTTGGTTCCATTGTAGGAGGGCTGCCAAAAGGCGACCGTGTTGGTGGAAATAGTATCTCTGAAGAAAAGTCTGGCCTTGGAGGCCCTTCCATTTTACGGTGATAAGCCCTTTCACGACGGCGTTCCTCCCTTTCTTGACGGGCGCGATTGCGCGCACGCCGGTCTAATTCCACTGAAAAATACATTCACCAGTTATATAAATTAAATTAATAACAAAATGACTTGAAATATTAATAGTTTGCTTTCTCACTGCACTAGTGTAAGTTAAGTAGTAAAAATATAAAATCAACTTAGATGGTGTTTAAAATTAACTGTTATTGATTGAGCAGTGGTTGATAATGCACACTAAATAATTGCTCTTGTTCATAGTTCACATTTCACACCTACCAGAGAAGTTCTCAATTGCTGCAGCAGTCACATAAGGAGGCTGTAGATCCAGTTCAACCACATCAAATGAACAGTGAAGTGGGAGGTGGGCTGTATAGGGCATGTGTTTTCTTGTCTGTAATAAATAAAAATATTTTTTTTAAATTGAAATTAGTAATGTACATTCAAGCTCAAATGTTTAAACTCATCTTAAATTTATATTATTGTATATCAACACAAACATCTAAGAAATATGGTTAATCCTCCATATATGTTTTGCAAATATAAAAGAGCATTAAAGCTTAAATATTAATGATATAAACATAAAATATCCAAGCAGATTTTGTAAGAACAGTTTAACCAACATTATAATATTAGCAAATTAACCTGTTCTCCCAATGAAACAGTATCACGGTGCAGAACTCTTCCTTTTATAACTGCAGGTGCAGCTACCAAGGCACCCCAGGATGCATTCAACATGCGAATGTTCAAACTATTCAGAAACACTTGCTGCCCATCATCAGCTAGAAAATATTTCACTGGTATTAGTGACTACATATTCATATCACACATGCATACATATACAATACATATTTTTCATTTAAACTCATCCAAGTAAATAAGTAAGGTATAAACTTATTATTAAATTTTATTAAAAAATAGTTCTTTACCTTGGTAAAAATAGAAATATCTAGCTTGATTTTCTCTATCAATATCTGTTAAGTTATTCTGGTCCATGTCAGGTGATGGGCTTTCTCTAACATGAAGATCTTCCAAGGGATTGTCATTTAGATCAAAACCAAATTTCTTAGCATCATCTGGTTTTTCTTCTTGTTCATCATCGATATCTAATTCTGATATCTCTTCCTCAAGACATACAGCACCCTCATCTTCATCAACATCAAACCAGTCATATTTTTTGGTGCTTGCTTGATGTTTTTCAACCACAATTTCATCTTGTTCTAGTTGTTCAACCACATTTGGTGCCGGTTTTAAATACTCAGTTTGAATTAGTTCCTTCTTTATTTTAAGCATGTTTAAGGCTTGCTCTAAGTACGCTACTTCTGTGGTATCAATTTCTGCTTGTATTTGGGCCTCAATCTCCTGTCTATCTCTTTCTAAAATTTCAAGAACCTAAAAAAAATGTCTTTTAATATACCATTACATACACATACTTTATACATCAACTATCCTCTTGAATGTAAGAATATTAATGAAACTTTTACATTTAATTTACCAGTGAAGTGAATCAATTTTTTTAAAAATTAAGATTAACTTTACCTGTTCATGGTTAGCAGAAAAAAATCTTGCATATGGAGATGTCAGCTGATCTTTCAAAGGCAAAACAGAGGGTTCTTTAATATCTGTTATTATGCCTCTTGGGGGTGCTACTTCTACAATAGTGGACCCTCTTAAACGGCGTACAAGACGCATAGTAACCTAAATTGATAGACCGATAAGTATAAAATATATGATACATTTTAAAATTAAAACAAATTTATACAATTTATCAATCTTACTTCTTCTGGACACATGTCCCAATGGATCAATCTTGTGGGTTTCATATCAGCAACATGCAAGGTAACAGTACAGACAGGACATGGTGGTGGCTGCTTTTCATGGGTTTTAGAGTAATGAAGGAAGCATGCCCAGCAATAAACATGTCCACAGATCCCAACACGTCCAGCAACTGGTTCGCCAAGACATATTGGACACTGCCAGTTACCTGCCCTGCGTACTACCTGTAATATTGATTACCTTACTTATAGTCTTTTAAGATATAATTATGAAGAGAATGTGTAACAGTTTAGTTATAGTTGTTAAAACTTGTACAACTAGTTTTTATATGCACATTTTGAAAAAATAGGTTATCAAAGGTGTATAAGTATAATGATAATTATTATGAATAATAATCTAATGATAATTATGTTGGAAATTTAAATACTAACAATTTCCTCGATTTGCTCCCATTTTAACGGCAAGTCAGGGTTTGTCAAGTTTTCTTTGTAATCTCCATCTTGCTTCAAAATGAATTGACAACTGAAATAATTTCTCATTTGTTTAATTTAATTAATAGCAGACTGACAGGTGAAATATAGGTTTAAGCAATAAAATTTCCTATTATATGAATAACTATTACATAAATAAACAGTTTAACACTTACTATGTCCTCAGATATAAGTCATGTTCGAAGTGATGGTAAACTCTGTTATGGACTGACCGTCGTGGGACCTGTCCTCTCCTCTCACTATTAGCTCGAGGGGAATACATGAAGTTTAGCAAATGATTCAAATTTTGCTTTTTGCTTCCTGGCGTCAATAAAGAACCTAATTCAGGTTCTTCCTCAATTTCTACCCTATAAATAAAATTAAATAATAATTTACGATAAATCTTTGAAAATGAACATATTTTGACTTGAACTGAAACATAAGATATTGTCATATTATGCATTGTGAAAAATGGAAGTACTTAAATTAAAACTAATTTATACCCGGTGTTCTGCGTTCCACCCAAAGCAAAGTTATTGGCACCTCGTGGACGGGGCCTTTTGTCTGCCTGAGCTCTCCCTCTTTGTGCTGGTATACTCTTACGGTGATTTTCATTTTTTGGTGCGTTTCCAGATGTTTCACGTTTTTTATTATTCCGAGGCCAAGGTTTATGTGTCAATTCTATATTGAGAAAAAGATGTAAATAACTTTATTAAAACAATATTATCTCATACACATGTACGTAAAAAATGGAATAAATAACCTACATTTCAAATGTACTAATTGTTATCTTTAAAATATTATCATGTTAATATAGGTACAAATTTGTAAAACTTTAAAGTATGTATATTCAAAATTGATACAGCGACTTAATTATTACATTAGGTGTATTATTATAATATCATCATCATTATTATGAAAGTGACATCACGATTTGACCTTTTGATATTTACCAGAATTTTTTTTACAGTCGACGGCAGTTGCCTTCGACTGTTGCAAAGATGATCGATTTATAGATTTTTTGTCCATCCTGGTGTCCTCCAACATCCACAGAAGCTACGCGGGAAACTCCGCAAGGAGACGAAGAGATTACGTTCAGGGCCGACATTTTAAAAGGCCATGTTTATAGTACAAACAAAGTAAAATTCTTAACTCTTCAACGAAAAACGTTAACCCAAAAGTAGTAAGCACGCAAAAGATAAAGCACACAACAAAGGGAGTAATTACTACTCCCTTTCGTCGTTTACGACGAAATCACAAATATAAAACACTATTTCCCAACTCGCCACTAATATGGCGACCAGCTTAGCAGCCGGCAGCCAGGCAGATAAAACAAATTGCGCACTTCCTTCTAATGTTGTTAGAATCTTTCTTTAATATAAAGTACAGAAATTAACACACTACATTACTTACTAAAAATATAAGTTATATTTTAAAAATAAAATTAAAAATAGATAACTAATGTATAAAAAATTACTTAAAAATGAAGTTAAGTTTGACTCAACGGAAACACACGAAAACAAAAAAGTAGGTACTGCCAAAATTTATCTACGATTTTAATTTTTAATCTAAGTGATCTCATTGTGTCGATTGAATAAAAAACTAAAGAAAAAAATAAAAATTATTTTGTAAAAAAAGTTAGAACCTTATCAATTTTTTTACAATATAGAAGAAGGAGTGCATAGTGATCAATTTAATTAATACCCTCAAATAATTAATTATAATTATTCAGTTTAAATTACAATCCTCTATATAATTATTATTATAGTGAAAATATTCAACTTTATTTTTGTTATTGCAACACATCACTTATTTTATTCGCGGTAAATTCTTAAAATTTGCAAAAATTGGTTAATTTACCAAATCTTTTAGAATTTTAATTAGCAATTAAAATTCTATTCTATTTAATAAATCAGAGCATTTTTATTCCTGTACTATCTAAACTAAACTATGGAGGACGTTTACTTTCCGGTAGAAAAAGCAGTTGAACCAGTTGAAAATGCCCGTCAGCCTACGGTAATATACTTTCTATAATAATTATAAAGTTATAATATAGTACATGTTTAAATTAAATCTTTTCTGCCGAAGTATTATTGATAAGTTAAATGTAAATGAAATAATGTATGGTATATCATAATAAATTAATTTACATCTACCGCACATTAACAAAACTTTTTCTTAAAGATGAATGCAGGTAAGGATATAAATAAGAAAACAAATGTTACATTTATAGAAGTAGAGGAGGAAGATGAATCCCGTAGTAAGAGGTAAGTACAAAAATATAATATAAATACATAATATGTGTACTTAAAGGTATATAATTGTACTTTTTTGTGATCTTGATCATATTTTAGAGTATATAAATCGATTCTGAGCCAGCCTGCAGACAATACGACTCATCTACAGAAGATTCTTTGGCTTCAAAAGCGTCGCACGGAAGGGTTGTGGGTGCAGTGCGATAGTTGTGACCGCTGGCGGTATTTACCCGGTATCCTCGATAGGTTTGAGTTACCGAATAAGTGGTATTGCAAATCGAATCCAGGTAGTTCATTTTATAATTGCTAATTAGAACTCTCTTAACAAAAATTAAAAGTTGCTCGATCAAATTAAGCTGATAGCTTAATGCCATTTGTAAATCGTATATTTGTAAACAATACACATTACAACACAACTCTATTAATTAAAGTAGCAATGTAATAAAACATCCATGGGTTCTATTCTAAAGGTACATTAAACCTTTATCTGATACATTTTCAGATAAAACAATGGCGGAATGTTCCATACCGGAAGTGCCTATAACGAAGTACGACGAAGAAGATCTTATTCACAGCGAATACTCGGCTGGTTCCGTTGTTCTAGCTAGGTTAGCTGGTTGGCCGTGGTGGCCAGCCATGGTCGACGATGATCCTGATACTGAACAGTTCTACTGGCTTGACGGTTTCTCTGATATACCCGTTAGTAGTACCAGTGGTTTTGTTAAAAAAAATATAGTTTGATATGATATTGCAATGAAATTATTTACTATATAATGTGAAAGTCATGATTTACGAACAATGAAGATTTCTATAAATTAAAGAATTCTCAAATAAGTTCAAAAGATCCGAATATTACACCTAACAACCTCATGAAGTATAAACCTACAAACTTTCATGCTGTATAATATTAATTTAGATAAATTAAATAAGTTTATTTTATTTTCAGACACATTACAATGTTGTATTTTTTGATACTGAAACTACACGAGCTTGGATAGCTCCGGATAAATTAAAACCCTACATCCAGAACAAAAAAACTCTGAAATCATCCTTGAAGAATAAAGCATACAAAAAACGCTTAGAAGTAGGTATGGCACAGGCTGACGACGCTGTAATACTACCACTAGAAAAACGTCTGGAAAAATATAGCTTCGTTAATCGATATAAAGGATCAATTAATAGTCCCATCAACATAACCACAAAACACGCTGCTAAGTTCCAGAAACACCTAAAAAGAAAATTTAATATAGATTTACCTGATAACTTTTTTGAATCTGACGACGAAGAAACAGAATATAAAGAGACCATGAAGAGGTCAAATGTAACAATTGTTGGTTCTAAAAATAATAATTTGAACGATAATGTTAATAATAGTTATACGAATGAAGATTCCAATACCGATAAAAATAATAGAAAATCATCACTAATCGTTCAAGTTGGATCTGACAAAGAAGGTCAGCCTAACGAAGGTGAAAACAAATCTACACCAATATGCAATGAGTTTCAAGAAGATCAACGTGTGCCATCATATTGCAATGCAGAAGAAAATATTAATAAAACATCATCTGATGGGCCACGTCCAGGCTACGTCCAAATAGAAATTATAGAAGATTCTACAAATTATAATAACTCCGGTTCGCCACGTAGTGATGACTTCGATTTTTAAAAATATTTAGTGTATATCCAACTTTTCTATATGAATATTCATTTTTGAAGTATAACGTTTTTTTTGAGAAGAGATTTCTTTTTGTTACATTGCAATAATTGTTTTGTTTTGTTAAGGATATGTGAGACTAGTTATTACTTATTATAAAATAAAATATGTTATTGTGTTTGCATTCATTTAATAAGTTTCATTAATTTAAGACATGAAAAATTGAAAACATTCTAATCTACTTTAGCGCAGCACGTGACTACACGATAATAATATTATGTAAATCAACTTCTTTTTTTTTAATGTATAATCATAATAACTGTTTATTTGTTTATAATTAATTAATTGTTTTTTCTTCATCTTTTAATAAAGTTTCGGTAAATCAATTCGTAAAATTATTATAATAAAGAAAAGTAGAATCAGATTATTAAAGATTACTCTCATGGCAACATTACAGGTGTTATGTCATATCGCAAAATTTGGTTTGAAGTGTGATTCTTAGAAGATTCAAGATTATTGATTTTTATTATTATAACCAAAAACTAATAAAGGGTTTATCACGCCGTATTAAAATAACGAATAAAGTTTATCCCCGTACAATATAGGGGCAGTACAATGACGACAATATCATTTGCAAAAAGTTTGGTTAGCCCAGGTAATTTGAGATAATTTCAAGGAAGTTTAACTTGTTTAATTTAACTGTTTGTATTTAATAAAAAGTGGTTGTAATATTGACAAATTATTGTATGTTATCTATTACAATTCGTTTCTAGATTTATCTTTAAATCATTAAAAGTTTTTGGTTGTAGACATATTATGTAAAGTAACCTTACAAATTGATTTTGTTGCAGCCCTTAAAGTTCTACTGAAACAAAACCAGTGTTCCAATTTACGTATTGCTTGTGGATCTCCCGTCTTATCGCCACTAAGTGTTGTGTTAAGGAGAAACTATGCTGAAAAGCAGGTCTTTGAAAGAACAAAACCTCATTGCAATGTAGGTACTATAGGGCATGTAGATCACGGAAAAACTACGTTAACAGCCGCAATAACAAAAGGTGACAATTGTTAATTTAACTATATTAGAAAAAGTTTATTTAGTTTTACACTGTCAGGCATTCAAAGGATTCCATTTGAGAAAAACATCTTAACTGTGTTTAAAAAGATTAAATTGTGTTTCAGTTCTATCCGATAGAAATTTGGCACAATCAAAGGGATACTCTGATATTGACAATGCACCAGAGGAGAAGGCTCGTGGTATTACGATCAATGTTGCTCATGTTGAATACCAAACTGATACAAGGCATTATGGTCACACTGACTGTCCCGGTCATGCTGATTATATCAAGGTAATTACAGAAGAATTTCAATCCTTTTGATCATTAAAACAAAAAGGTTTAGTACAAGTACGAAAGCATTCCATAGTTTTACAACACAAACAAAAAAAAACCTCACTCAAGCCTTGTATAAATTCTTGTGTAAAAACAACAATGCTATCCACAAAATTACTGATCTATAAAAGTATAAATAAGAAAGCAATTTTGGTTTAAATTATGTATATTAACTTGAAATGTATAATAGCACAATTTATTAATATACCTAACATGATGAATATTCCTAAACTTTCAGAACATGATCACTGGTACAGCTCAGATGGATGGTGCTATCCTTGTGGTAGCAGCTACTGACGGTGTCATGCCACAAACCAGGGAACATTTACTTCTTGCAAAACAAATTGGAATTCAACATGTAGTGGTGTTCATAAACAAAGTTGATGCTGCAGATCAGGAAATGGTGGAACTTGTAGAAATGGAGATTCGTGAACTTATGACTGAAATGGGTTATGATGGAGACAAACTACCTGTGATTAAGGGTATGATTATAGACCGTTTAATGTTTTATTTTAGAGAAAATAATTTTATAAATTGTCTGAACGAAACCAACTTTATATATGTCGCAGGCGGATTGTATAATCCGCTGTATTACATTACGGCTAGCCGTTTTACAAAACAGGGCCGTTTTGCAAAGCGGCGGTTAATGAATCACCAAGTTCATTACTCAATAACAGCTGAACCAACTTCAATAAATCTTTTTTAGGTGGTTCCTTGAAATATGAGGTTGTTTTATAAGATGAGAAAAAAAACATAAATGTGGATGTTGTTAAAAAAGTTGAATTGGCACAGCTAGTTCTTAATAAAAAAAAATCACATAATATCTTTTCTATATTATTACAGGCTCAGCCTTATGCGCCTTGGAAGGAAAGAGCCCTGAAATGGGAGCTGATGCCATAACCAAACTCCTAGATGAAGTCGATGCATTCATTCCCACTCCAATTCGTGAACTTGACAAGCCATTCCTATTGCCAGTTGAATCAGTTCACTCAATCCCTGGTCGTGGAACAGTTGTTACTGGCCGTTTACACCGAGGTGGGTTATTTAAATTACTAATTTTAAAATTTTCTTTTTGGTAAAATACTTACAGAAAATGTGGGACACTATTTTTATGTTACGACTTAATCTTATCATAAAAAATATGATTATCTGTTCCCATTTTTGGAATATTGGTTATAACTTTGTTATTTTTTTTATTATTATCTCCTTAAATTTAAAAAGAAGTAATTGTGAAAATCTTATGTTTAATTTATAAAACTATGTTGTGTTATTATGTGTATAGATGGAATCAATAAGAATAATGAATTGAAACTATTCTATTTCCTTTTATCAGGTGTCCTTAAGAAAGGTACCGAGTGCGAAATTGTCGGACATGGTAAAATAATGAAAACAACCGTTACTGGAGTGGAAATGTTCCACAAGACCCTAGAAGAGGCACAGGCTGGAGATCAGCTTGGAGCATTAGTCCGTGCTATCAAACGAGAACAGATCAAAAGAGGCATGGTTATGGCTAAACCAGGAACTGTTAAAGCCCATGACAATATTGAAGCAGCAGTTTACATCTTGAGTAAGGAGGAGGGCGGTCGTGCTAAGCCTTTTACATCTTTCATTCAGCTGCAGATGTTCTCCATGACATGGGATTGTGCTACACAGGTATCCATTCCTGACAAGGAAATGGTCATGCCTGGTGAAGATGCTACGTAAGTTCAGGCTTTATTTTTTATTATTATTTGAAAATTGTATTCCTTTAACTTAAGGCTTCATATTTTAAATATGTATTGGGACATTGACATGAGTCTTCAACATTAATATTGACTTAACTAATAATGAACACCATATTTAATTTGACATGTGACTGAAACTTGATTAGTCAGCAGATAATTTATAATAATACATGTGTCTAAAATACATTTGTCCCATATTTTAGCTTGCATCTAAGGCTAGTGAAGCCCATGGTTTGCGAAACAGGACAGAGATTCACTTTGCGACTGGGTGATATTACATTAGGTACTGGTGTTATTACAAAAATAAACAAAGATTTGACAGAAGAAGAAAGAATTAAGATTATGGAAGGAAAGAAGGCTAGAGAAAAGGCTGCTGCCAAGAAGTAAATAACAATAATTGTAAGATTAGTATTGTAGTTAATTGTATTGTATGCATTTAAAATAAAGGTTGAAAAGTTATTTCATCTGTTTCTTTTAACTACCAATTTATCATTAAAATTTTGTTAGAATGTAGAAATAATTTAAAATATCTATGTGGATCACATTTATTTTTAGATATTACAAACAAAATAAACTATGACCTGATATATAGTAATACATAATTGATTTTAGCATTAATGAAATTGCTATTCTGTAGTATTATTGTAAGTTAAAAGGTATCAATTATCATGTTGGCACTGATTATGGTATCTACTAGATATTTATTTGAGTGGCACTGCACCAGGATAATTGTGGTTAATATCATTGTTGCCATACAAACATGATTGAATACAATTTACAATAGGTACTTTAGTATTACTAGAAGTTATAGACAATATCTTGATCTCCATTATTTATATTTGCAAGTTGTCCAAATCCATGTTTGTTGTGATGTTTCATGCTCTTTCCCCAGGGCCGCGCCAACCCCCGGTAGCGCCTGAAAGCATTTTATTATTGTAAAATAATAATATTATGCTTTCGTACTTTGTTCCGCCTATTATACCTACTTACTTATCGATACTCCACTACAAAAAAAAAAAAACAATATAACAAAAACAATTTCGGTGGCAGTGGCGGCGTGGCGCCCCCATTGTCTTGGCGCCTGTGTGCAGGACGGCGCGGCCCTGTCTTTCCCAAAAGAATTCCAGTTCTTAAAAGTGAATAATTTTATAGCCACTATTGATCACAAGATTTGCTGTTGATGACTCATCAATATGTTATGACATCATCTCACTGAACTTAGTTATGCAGGTCTCTTAGGTATTCTAGGTCTAGCGAGTCCAACATAACCGCCTCCTCCCCTGAGGATGCCATATCCGTAACAGGATTTCCCACCATAAAAGTTTTTCAGATATGTAATAATATATGTACTATGCAACAGTACAGTACCAAAAATAAGGAACCAGAAGAAAAAACAGTCTAGTATTTTACAACTTTATTGAAAAAGTATCACCACAATTCTTGAGTGAAATATTGTCATTCATAAATGTAACAAAAAAGGAGAATTTGACAAACAAAATGTTACAATTAATAGTTGTACAAACCTTCGACATCACATGTTACATTACAAAAATTACACATTTTTCCATTTATTTATTAATCATTGAGTGTAACAAAGTGCTGTCAACATACTATCATCACTCTTAGCTTCAATAAAAAGCTTATTTACCTAAGATGTATCTATTAAATTAATACTATAAAATACATTTAAAAAAATAGGAAAGAAAGTTAACAGATCGGGATGTAAGGTGACTTATGTAATGATTACATTTTATGTTAGCAAGTTGAGATAACAATACAAAACAAAATTCAATTTAGCCAACTGAAACCTAGTGGAATGAATTAGTAAAAACCATAGCATGTATTTGTAAGCCTGCATGCGCTTTAATCACATTTCTTGGGCACTGGATTTTAGATGTTATTTTTATCTACAAGTCTTCATCTTCTTCAGGCAAGGCAGTATCTTGGGCTTCTTTGAGATCCTTCTCGATCTGGTTCTGCCATTGTGGGTCCATTGTGACTTCTGGTGGTACAAGGGCAGGCATGGCAACAAATTCTAAGTTACCATCTCCAATCAATTTTCTAGCCAACCAAAGGAAGGGCTTCTCAAAGTTGTAGTTAGATTTGGCAGAAATATCGTAGTACTGAAAATAGAGAATCAATTTTAATAAACACCATTATGAATAGCTGATAACTCTATATACATTATGTATATGTTTAAGTACATAAATGTTTGTAAGACAAATACATACCTGTAAATTCTTTTTCCTGTGGAAAACGATAGTCTTGGCTTTGACTTTTCTGTCCTTGATATCTACTTTGTTACCACATAATACAATAGGAATGCCTTCACATACTCTGACTAAATCTCTGTGCCAGTTTGGTACATTTTTGTATGTGACACGAGAGGTTACATCGAACATAATGATAGCACATTGACCTTGAATATAATAACCATCTCTTAAGCCGCCAAACTTTTCTTGACCAGCTGTGTCCCAAACATTGAATCTGATGGCCCCTCTGTTGGTGTGAAATACTAAAGGATGTACTTCAACACCGAGTGTAGCGACGTATCGTTTCTCGAACTCTCCTGTCAAGTGCCGTTTTACAAATGTAGTTTTGCCAGTACCTCCATCTCCAACCAGCACGCATTTGAACGTGGGCATATCATCTGCCATTTTAAATGTTTATTGAATCTTATATCTGAAAATAAATAAGGAAAGTTAATATAGACTTGCTACTTGAAAGCATGACGTATAGGCAAATGTATAGGAGCTAGTATTTTCTTTGTTTACTTGGTACACACAAACACTGTATTTAATATGCTATATAAGTTAGATATTCGTTTTTATTCACTTTAAAAGAAGTAATGTGCAACTGACAAGTTGAATTTGCTTTAAGTTTATCATCAAATGGCGCTCAATTATCCTCACAGGAATTTAGCTTGATCATACCGAACACTGACTTAAATAGCACTTTCAATACGCGTTCCAACACATAAATATATTAACAGCCAGGTAAAGCAATAAACACAGTTTATTATTAATGTAAGATAGAACAAGATTTACCAAGATTAACTAAGAAATTTAAGATTTAACTCCGTGCTCTTGAAAGTCGTTACGGCTCACAATGGCGTCACTAGACTAAACGGAAGATTTAACTGACATCGACAGGCGCAATGACAGTAGTAATCTAATAAAAAAACTATTATTTTATAAATGTGTCTTAAAATTAATAAAATTAATCAAAACTATTTATTAATAATTATATTATAATATTACATTTATTTTAAATTAAGAAAATTACAATTTTAATTTATTATAATATATTTAATATCAGAAGTTATGAACTTGATACATCCTGGATCTGTTTTACCGACCTCCGCAGCTCTGACGTCATAATTTCAAGTCAAGTTGCGCCATCTGTAAAATTGTGAAAACTCTTCAGTGACGGATGGAAGTTTCGTTCGTTCGTTGTATCGATTTTTTGAGTGAAGTGAACTGGTGTTCGTGTCCTTTAGTTTTGTGACGTTTGTTAAGAAAATATCTGTGAATGGGATTGTGTAATAAGATAAAACCTTTATTTGGTGTGTGATTTTCTGTAAAGGATGACGAAGGACAGGTTAGCGGCGCTACAAGCGGTAAGCAGTGTTTTACTTTAGCAAAACCCATATAACCAATCGTTTTCCGATGACCTCGAACTCGCAACGAGCTAGCATTGAGTCTATGCGCCCTCCTCTGCAGGTTACATGTTTCAAGAATCTTTCTAGGGTAGTTCTTCGAGAATTTAAGCCATTGTCAGCTTTGTCTAATCGCCCCACCCGTAGATCCTTATTTGAATGAGTCTCATGAGCTGTATGTCAATCCTTTGGAGTGAGACAGTTGTTGCATACCATGGTTTTCCCAAAAACGCCTACATCGTAGTCATCGATCTAATCTACGTTTATTATAAGCCTATCTCGACTTTTTATTGTTATCCTTATATATTTTACTAAAAAACACTACTAAGCATTTATTCCTATCTAATAACTAATAACAAAAAGTCAATTTTATTTCTGTTATAGTTTTATTATTAGATTTTTTTTTCAAATTTGTATAAAACTTTATTTAACAAGTAAGAAATGAATGGAAATATTTTACCAATTACCTAGTACCCCAGAGATCATATTGATTATATCTTCTTTTATTAATAATTTCAAAGCTTATTTATTGTTACCATACATCAATTTTATTTTGAAAACCACCTATGATCTGCCTATAAGCTATTACAAACTAAACATAATGATGTAAAAATGAATGTTCTAAAAATATGATGAATTTGTTTTTCATTTATCATTTCGAACAACCTTTAAAGATGTTCTTATTACTTAAATATATACTTATAAATCCAAAACAAGATTCTCTGTATTTACGACAAAAGCATAATACTATTTTCTATACATGAATTTAATTGAATAAGTTACCAAGTTAACTAGACTTTATATTTGAAATAATCACTTATTAAGCAAAAACACCTA
The DNA here is from genome assembly GCA_018238005.1 of Eurema mandarina. Classification (NCBI taxonomy): domain Eukaryota; kingdom Metazoa; phylum Arthropoda; class Insecta; order Lepidoptera; family Pieridae; genus Eurema; species Eurema mandarina. The sequence continues at coordinate 23,479 of DWAJ01000129.1, read as the reverse complement.
TGTTTGTTAGAGCATTTTTAATAATTGCGCTGATATTCTGTAACCAACTGAAATGGTTTTTATTTGTATAAAGGGTATAATGGATTTTAGTCTTAATGAAATCATACAACTAGGATTGATAGAAATTGATTCATAGCATATGACGGTAGGGGTAGTTAGTCATAGTTAAGTTACATTCATGGTAGTAAATTGAAAAGGTGTCCACAGTGCACATCATTTTAATTTTAAGAAGTCAATTACGGTGTAAAACTTCTATTTAATCGAAGCTTATAGAAATATATCCACAGGTTCCACCACCTGCCAAAAAAAGACTAAGTATTCTATACTAATATTATAAAGAAGTAAAGTTTGTGTGTTTGCTATATTGTAAGAGATAATCTCAGGATCTACTGAACTGATTATAAAAATTCTTTCACCAATAGAAAGCCACATTATTGCTGAGTGTCATAGGCTATATAAAAACCAAAAAGGATAATTAACATTATGCCCAAAAAAGTCGGCATGGGTCAGCTAGTATTTTATACAAATACATTCACTTTAAAGTATATATAATATGAATTCTATTTAGAGCAGGGGTTTTGAAAAATTCTTTTTATGATCATTTCTTATTCTTCATAAAATATTTATTGTTATTTTACTACAGTATTATATACTTAAAACTATTAATGTATTAAAGACAATTATCTAAGGCTATGATAATTTATATTCTGTTACTTATTTAACAATTATACAATCATTTGAAGTGTGGGAATTGTATAAACGTGACCTTAAGCATATTTAAATACAAGGTTATCATTATATCTTATTAATCACTACTATCTAGATACTACATTATAAAACTGAAGATCTGATGATGTAAATGAGTATAAATAATATTTAGTCACTGACTTATAGCTAACTAAAGTTGTATGAATTAGTTCTTTGATTTCTTCAGTTTTCAGACCTTGTTGATTAAATTATTACTTTAGGAACATGAAAATTAAAGAAGCTAATGTAATTTTCTGATTATTCTTCCTGAAAAATCTAACTTTGACTTTCGACAATTTTAAACACGTAACTTCCCGTTCGTCTTAATTGCAAGTATGCTAATTAGTTGCCGAATGATCTAATCTGCATTGCGAATGAAAGTTACGATATACGTAGTCTCAGTCGAGGTAAGCGACAATCAGACGGAATAATCGACTATCCGGGACTGCGAAACGCTGCCAGCGTTTTAACATAAAGGAAATTTAGTACTTGACCTCTTTAACGGTTTTATTTATCTGTCGCCGACGTCAACTATTCGGTATATATCGCAAAATATAGTTTAAATAGACGAACCGTATTGTTAAATGTACGATTGATAAGATATGAGTAACGTTTATTCAAAATAGCATTACGAAGCAGATAATTTCGACATTTTGGTAAAAACGGTAGACAATTTAATATTTATTAACTGATTTCGGAGTTATTTTGCATTGACTCATCAATGCCTTGTACCTTATTCATTTTCCTTGCTCAGTTGATGATATTCATATTCACCATAGACATTAAATTGACGCGGATCCCTATGTAGCCCCTAGCAGTATGAGTCAGGTTTTGACAACCATGTCTTGAAATCAATTGGACTTGTGACTCTCTGATCTTTTAATAAAGTGATTTTGGTCGTAGCAACCATGTAGGTATACCATATTGAAACATAATTGGTAAATGGTAAGCTTAAGTAATTGCTGTCAGTGGTTTGATAAGGTTTATCAGTTGACGTTGCCAGCATCCGGTGTACGGCCTTCGTCAAGTTGACTCATAAACATTCGTCACGCTTGGATCGCAAGTGGTGTATTCGTGACCTAACGTACAAAACACACACGGAGTAACATTACTACTGTTGTATTAATTAGCCTTCTTAAGAATCATCTATTTGTAACTCACACATACGAGGCCAGTTATAGGCATACATCATCAAGTACTCATGGATTAAATATCGGCCTCACAATTTATTTCGTTCCTTCGCTATAGCTGGTTTTGATTTTTCAACTCTGCAAGTATACATACCATTTGTAATCCAGGACGCTCATGAAAATTAAAGGTTTCAATATCTACAGCCCCAATGGCCTTCAAATGGACAAATTGTTTTCCGAATTGAATCTCACCAAGCGTGACAATATAAAATAAAGCAATCAAATTGGAAGTTGTGTGAGAATACTTAAAAAGTGTTTCTACTTTTCTCGAGTTCGCGTTAAAAATAAGGTCTCGTAAAATTTGCTATTGAAATTTTTCCTGCGCAATTTTGTTATCTGAGAAACAACTTTCTTTTCTTTTCAACTTTATCTGATTGCATTAAAATGTTTTCAAGTTCTTTCGTTTGCATAAACACAACGTCGTACTGCGAATAATGTATAAAAAGGCCAAACAAAAACAAATAGTCATAAAAACAGACATATAAAAACTAAGCAGTAGTTTAATTTTAAGGACCTACTGTTAACAAGCAATTTAACAGTTTTATCTCCTGAAAAAAAACTTGATCATATTAATACTAAATACTAAGTAATGAAGGTAGAATGGTAATAATGCCATACCAGAATTATCGTGAGCATATTTCATTGATATGCGCATGGTGTTTTCTTGTATTCTTTGGAATAGCTACAACGAACGTTAAACGTTTATTTTAAGTCTAGTTAGCCTGTTACTAGGTACTTATGTTTGCGTACATTTGTTCATATATTCTTGTTAATGCTTATTTCAGGCTCAAAAATAAAGCTAGTTAGAATTTTGTTTAGTATGCAGAAGTTCGATTGAGCCGGGCTCGTTTGTAAAACAAATAGACAAGGCATAAAGCAGAGTAAATCTGCTAATATTAACATTATAATTGCGAAATTACTTTAGGAATTATTAAACCGTTAATCAAACACTAATCCTAAAAACTATTGGATTTAATGAAATTAATTTTAATTCTAACTGGTATAGCTATTTACGGACTGTAATCTAAGTCTTCTGATGTAAGAATATCAGGCTCCACTTAAATCCAAGGGCAGACGTTTCTATTGTAATTTCCGAAAGGTATTGTTTCCAAAGAAACGCTTGACTTAGCGTGTAACTTTTTTTGCTGGTATTTGAGTGTTGTCAGCGATTTATAGTGCCAATATAAGGCGTATTCTAATATCCGATTCATTTTGATTCCGACTGGTCTTATTGGTTTCTTCTTATGGGATTAGGTAGCGCGAAATGTAAGTAAGATTTTTAAGCTAGTAACAAAAATAATATGTATAAAAATCAGATTTAGATTCAGATTAGTTTCTTTAAGAATCTTATATCTTCTCCAAAATATATATTCCTATATAGTGTGGCTCGGAAAGCTGCTATTGTTTATTTTTTGTACAATGCAACTAAAAAAACTAGCTCGCTTAGCACAAAACTTCGTCGTGCATTCTGGGTGTTAGGAGACTTAAAATTGAATCTTCTATATTCTGAAGTACTTTTATAGAATAGGGAAGCGCATTGAATAGGTCTCCTTTGTCATCGGACCCCATTATAGCGCTGTATATAGCGTTTGCATCAGCTGATTCACACCTTATGCTGCATCTATTTATAGAACGTACATATTTCTAACAGTAATAAAACATAACGAGATCATTTGTTATTTTAATTGCAAGGAATACAGGAATTACCATTTATCTATAACTAATTAATACTGCATCTACATCTTTGTACATAGAGTTGAAAATATTTCCATAAAAATGTAGAGTTTATCCTCAAACTATCTACGCGCTACAATTATTAAGTAAATAAATAGGATATAGAAATACATACTCATGGTTATAAAGGCCTTACCTAGCTAATTGGGTTAAATACTTTGTCGCAATTGTCGCGGTCAGTCCAAATAGCTTTGTGATTCCAGCCACGCAAGTAAACCACAATTATTATGCTGGTGACAATAAATAATAAACATTTTCTAAAACAAACAGTTCACTAACTATGGATCAACTTTTACTGCCGATATTTTTAGCTAATGTCCATTAGAATAACAGAAACGGATATAATATAAAACTTGTCATTACATATACTTTTAGTATGTATATTAATTACGTGCAATAATTCATAGTAATGAAATAAAAATAGCAAAAGAAATACATGATATGAATATATTTAATTATTTATCGAGTTAAGCAAATAAAGAACGTCATCGTATTTGATATTAAGTTATAGAAACGAGTATCGAGAATATAGCACTTGAAGCCTTAAATCATAGCCACACCACGAACAGCACACTACCAATATTACCCGACAAACTTTGTTATATACGGCAAAACGACAATAAAATCTGTTGTATCTCAAAATGTAATCGTATTATATGCTTGTACGATACGATAACGTGCACAACTTTACAGATAACATTAACCAAATTAATGTAGCAAACAGTACTCTGTTTATTGTTGTATAGAATTAAATGTATGAGATGACTATGACTCAACAAATTACTTTGTGTATTTTTTCATTATAGATATTATGGTATTGCTTTTCTATTTCACCGGTTTTAAATTTTACATGTGTTGTGTATAATGTTTACTGCAATAAACAATCAATATATAGTTTTATTAAACATAACAATATGAAAAAATCGGATATTTCCTAAAACTCTGTAACGTATCCTTTATGCGAAGAGAGTGATCACAACATAACAAAGCATATTAACAGTTAAAAACACATTTCCTCCGTAAATATTAGCACTCTTTCCAATTATCTGTGCGTTATTATGATGTCCAGCCCCTCGTGTTAATTAGTAATTTGTTTTATTGTTATTGTGTATTGGCAACATTCCAAAAGTACGCTACTATTGCTACTTCAACCAAGGTTATTTGATTATGGATTCTGGTGATTGGCGTGGCTATCAGCAGTCGTTACTTTGTGGTATCATTGCGAATAAATTTTTATTTTTCCTGGTATGACCTTATGAAGGATAAAGTGTAAATTATTAATAACTACACTCTAAGAGGATACTACTCTTTGAGCACTTAGAAAAAATAGTAGTTTTGTGATAACGTGGTAATTAAAACTGTTATAATCTCCTTTTGTTTAAATAGAGAAGAGTACTCGCAATGTAGGTAAAGGCGTTATAAATTTAATATTAATTAGTGTTTTCGTTATTCCTTTCGATACATATAGACGTTGAATACAATATTATATAGAGGTTATTAATAGGATTACCACAATCGATCGCGAAATACACATTTCATGTACGTTTTATCAGTAATGTCATTATATAATATTAACTAGCGACCAGGGTGGCATATGGTGTTAGTCACATCGGAAATGTGCTCGGTTTCCAATCAAGTTTGTCTACACTACAGCCAAGTACACTATTATATGTAACATATATACACGTTAAGCGCGTCAGGCGCCGGGCTGTGTGTTTGTATTTCCGACAGATTCCAATTTTGGAATGGGTTGCATGCTGGCTCAGTACAAATCAAACCATCCTCGTGAGTTATGCAATGCTCAGATTGATTTTGTTCTCACTTTGGAATTTTATTCCACATTCTATTGGACAAATGAACAAGTATATTTAGCCTTATTGTTTAGTATGTGTGGTATCGTACTTTATTGCTACACCTGATCATGATAAAACTCAATATAAACGTCTATGCTTGCGTCATATGACGTCTGTTGTAGCACGAAGGTCTCAAGGACAGGTTAAAATAAACATTTAATCTATCTAAATTAATAAAACGGGCGAATTTACAGACGAAACCGTTATTATACAACCCTTCAGTAATAGGTCACCGCCCTAAAGTAAAACTGCGAAACCACCAGGAGATGAATAAACACGGTGCGAGGTATCGATAATGTCTTGATGCTTTTTTGTAATAACATTTTTCGTTAAATTATAATGTACCAAAAGACATAATTTGTATTTTGTAATGATTGTATATCTATTGTTGTACATATCTTATATCGCATTATTTTATTCGACATCATTTCATACGACATAGGTGTTACCTATTAAATGTAGGCTATATTATTATCTAACGATACAGATAACAAACAAATAACAGTTTAACAACATCTTATCTGTAGACGACCAGACTAAACAGTGCAAATTACTATCAAACCACGAAACGCTGGTTATGTAATTCTTGCCGCAGCGTTCTACCTGTTTCGTCCTCAATACCTATTTGTTACTAAGCGTTCCCTGCCATAAGCTGTTTGCACACAGATTTAGATCGTAATCCGCAAAAATTTCAGCTTTTTGATATACGACGATGGTAAGTTTTCGTTCAAGCGCCTTAGGAACAATTTCCCGTTTTTATCAATGGCAAAAAAAAGACAGAATAAGGTTTTCATACTGTACTCATAAATAAAATATAGAAAATATCCGAAATAAGTACCTATTGTAGGCATCGCGTAGCTACAAATAAACGAATTCTTAAATGTATTTTGCTTTGTAATAATGCTTGTATAGTTGTTCAAGTTAGGCAACTCAAAACTGCTAAAAATAAAAAGGAAAAATTGCCATCTAATAAGATACCTGCCTCATAATCGAAACAAATCCTCTTTATACAAGTTCAACTTACACTTCTCGTGATTGTTATTTGGTAATTTCGAAAATAACTTAACCGGTAATCAATATAAGATTGTGTTGTTGAACATTTGAGCTTCCAACATTGATTCACAGCCTTCTTGTATGCCGGCTCATAAATAATGATCCTTTTGGGAGGCGGACCACGTACAGGGCTTAACCCCTCTGTGCACAATTTATTCGCCTGTAATCATTTAAACCAGCTGTAATAACATTCTATATATAATATCGTTCTATACATTGAAACTGATTTATGAACGATTATGTGAACGATTGATTGAAAGGTAATTTAAAATTTCAAAACCATTTATCATATTAAGAAGGTATGTAGTAGGTACTTTATTACTAGTTTTTGTATATATGTTAACTAATTTATTTTCATTTGTAGACCTTATAACACGGATTAACTTAACAAATTATTCAGCTATAACTACTCGCTCCATTAAGTTTATTTTAGTACCCTATGTCCTAAACAGCAAATGTTGCTCTAGGGACACATATGCAGATCTATGGCCGTCGATAAATAAGAGGTCTCGCAAATTCAAGTATATTATACGTAGTGAATACGAACCAAATAAGCGGAATGTTTTAATGAACAGCCATCTCAACTTGCAGTTACTTAAGCTAACGAAGTCTATCATTACACCAAATTTTTAAATTTGAAACTAGACCAGTATTATTTTTTTATTGTATAAAGCTTGCTGTTAGTTAGTACAATAATTTGAAAAACATCTACTTTTTGTTATGTCAAAATTTCCCTTTTCACATTATTATATGCTCTGAGAAATGCAAATTAGTCTGCTGAAGTTTGTGAATGTTAAAAATTTAATTGACCGGGTTAAAACTCTTGGCGCTACTCAGGTACTATTTTAACTATGCGTCTTGACTTTATGAGATTTTAAAATTGTTCTTAAACTGACCTACATCCGTTTAATACCATTATTGACTGAACCGCTATCGAGTATTGTTTCTTTTGCTCTCGTATCCTCTATTTGTAAAGAGCTAAATCCGTTACTACGCCGTTGTTTGTGACTTTTAACAATGGAAACGACAAATGGTTCCGAATCACTATTAGTCTGTATTTTTTGTACACTACAATACTCGTGTACTACTCGATATTTGTAAGTTTCTTGTTTCTCATCGCGATTTGTCTTTATTTTAAATACAAGCACCTAAAATAAATTGCGAACTTATTTAATTTAAGTAACTAAATGTTTACTATTTCCCGATTAACAAAAATTCACTGGAAATAATTTGAATGCCGAAAATTAATAATTTAACTTACTTTGTTTTAATGCGACTCATAAAAGGGAACACTTGATTTTTTGCGATCTGTAAATTCTTCCAGTTTAATTGAAACATGCATCCGAGCTTTAGATGTTCAATCTCTTATTACGTCATGCGTATGATAAAAAACATAGTACGTACAAATGTTGTATTTCATTTTCATAATTTTAAGCAATACAATAGTTATAAAGGTAGGTTTAGACTTTAGAGAAGTAGCTAGACTAATTAGAATGGACCCGGTTGTAGAAACTCTTGGCCCGGGTCAGCAAATTGTAGTCAATGAACAAAATTGTTTCGGAAAGTGTTTCAAGAGTCGGATAATTGGGAACTCATTTAAAGCTAGATTCGAAGTTTTTGCTTTCACTGAGAGACACTACCACTAAAGAAAACACGTGTTCCGATTCCTTAAATATAATAATACTCAATTCTGTTTACGTCTGGTAGAGTATATTTAATTAAGGGAATGTATGTAGGTACGAACGATAATAATTATACATATTTTTTCATTTCTATCTCTATTTCTCATTTTATTGAAATCAAAATAGTGCAAAATTTCATTTATATAGAATCATTTCCAACTGTAAAGATGTTAATGATGTAAGATGATATCTAATTGTGTAATAATTGCTCCTCGCCTTGATGCCCGCTCGCTAGTAGCTAATGGCCCTGGATTTCCGCATTACTAACTCACCTGATGGACCTAATGATGGGTCATTTACGGAAAGCGACAAATTAAACGACCCTCAGAAAGATTATTTATTCGGAACTTTTGTTAAGACTATTAACAAAGAAAAATCAAGTGACAGCAACCAAAAAAATGCACTTGATTAAACTTTTTAGTTTCATATATATCTTTGTAGTTTCCATCAGAATTAAGCGTCTTAATTTCATATAGTTGCGAAAGAAACTCGCTGACGTCTATTGTAATGACGACTCGGTTAGTACTCGTGGGATTGAAATCTTTTATCAATTTCATTTGGGTGGAACATTTACGTCATCTATCAGGGGATTGGAAGAGGTTACGTCATTTAGGAAATTTATCAAAATGGCAAGCTTATAAAGAACTTTCTACATTTTAAAAATATAATTTATACAAAATAAAATTACCATTTTTTAATGTGATTTAAGTAGAATTAAAAAACAAACTACGGATAAATTAACCTACCTACAGTAGTCAATTACCATTGATGTCTGATAATTTTCACGTTATGCAAGTTTAAATTTACTTACAATGAGATTTGACAAAAAGCAATATTTGAAGACTCGTGTGAAGGAAATTATATGAAAAATTTTATTATTGTCAGAAACCTCCGGTGTCCGGTCCAATTCGAAATACGTACGTAGTTAGTAGTTAGTAGTCGTTTTTATTTCCTGGCGTATTAATGTGTGTCAGGTATACTCAATAAATTAAGATTCCCGACATGCGCATCTCACTCGCACTTGGCCTATTTTACTCAATTACTTTTCAACATACATGTACTTGATATTTTACCGATATATATTTTTAGCGTATATATAAATGTGAGATAGTTCGCTTTACCTTTGTCTGTGAACTGTGATGCTATGACAGTTTTTATTTCATATTTAATTCAGTTTTAGCTATAGCTCTCCATTTCGAGTTCTAATTGAAAAATAAATGAGGAACCTAACATACAACAGTCATATGCTGCCTGTAATACCATCAATCTCTTTATTCCTGAAACATATATTCAGCGCACAGCCTGCTTACTGATTCCGTCTGTGAATGTGCTGATATGACATTACGCTGAAACGCGTGTTTTATCCTCGTAGCTTCCATTATATTGGCCTAAACCTTTCGTTTTCCTTGTGAATTATGTATGATTACTGACACTCAGCTGTATCCAATCATGCGTGTGAAAAGCTTCACAGGTAAAGAAGTCAGTTTTACTGTGTTCCTTTTGTGTCACTAGTATGTTGTAGGTAATTTATGAACGAAATATTAAATGCTAATCTATTTATTTCGATGATTTCATCGTTCTGTAAAGCGATTGATTGTAATTTGTAACATGTATCTATGAACTGATATCGACCGAAATGTATAAAAAGAATCTGTGGGTAATATCTTCTATAACAAAATTATTTTATAGAAAATTTATTATTTTTTTGTGAGATTAATATTGATAAAATACACCAAACGAAATGCAAATGGTAAATGAGTATAAACAACAAAGAATACGCGTCCGAGAATTTCTCTCGGATGAAAATGAACAGTTGTACTACAATGGATCTACGAGAAACATTGCCGTGACCCACATACGTACTCTACAACATACCCTATCCGCACTTCTTACGCACGCCTCGTATTGGCGATGACGATTAAACCCCACCGCGATATAGAGCCTCATTTGTTCTTTTAGCCGTTCTTTCATGGTTGCCTTATCAAGAATGAAACATCAGTGATCAGTCAACACTTATGCTATTGTTACTGACGTTCAATCTCCTTAAAATTTGTTGATACGGAAATCGGTCATTACCTTTAGGTAGTACCCGATACGCAGAACCGTCACATTTGATAGAGCCAATCAATTGATTAACGAAAATTACTAGTTCTTTATCAAATACTTGTCAAAAACAGATATGCTTTTGAATGTTAGTGTCTTAACTCGAGTCTTTTAGAAAATTTGTCCTTTTGTTATAAAGGTCACGTGTGGATTAGTTTCTATGGTGCCGACCTATTCTTATTATCCCACCTCGTACTACACAGTTTACGTTTTCACTCTACGTGAATGGTTATCTCAGTATATCCGGATCGTAGGGTCTTTGTGGGGACGGGAACTGCCCGCATAAATTGAATAATGGCTAGCTCGCCTCAGCTAAGTGGATTCAATTTTGGGTTACGTGCGCCATCCGATGTCAAGTTCTACGTATATTGATGCTGAAAATAGTAATTTCGATACGATATATAAGTAAAACTTTCAAGTGCATTATGAAAAAGTCAAGAGTTTTGTGTACTTTTATGTTAAACAGAACTGAATAAACCAAGATATGTAGGTACAAAGGTATTGGTCTTTTGGTTGTATCTTTTAGGTTTCGAAGATATACCTTATGATATTCGACACCCCATATTTTAAATTGAAATATCTATATTTTCTCGGCCACTCGATCCTTATGATAATATACTGAACAAGAAATAAAAATATTAAATGTGAAAAACATAGTGAGATTTATCGTTCAACGCATGTAGAACTTAATTGGAAATCAATAACATTTTTTTTCTGTTTCACATAGGCGCAAAGTGATGATGACGACGTTGGGCCAGACGACGTTAACGTCCCCGTTGAAGGGGGCTACATGGATGAGTTCTTCAGTGAGGTAAGTCTTAAAAATAAAGTATTTATGAGCTGCCACAATGAATCACCATCACGTAATAAAAATGTTAGGCGTCTCATACAACTGGAGCTTCTTATAAAACAACTTAAAAATGTGACTATTAGGACCGAACTTGTCGTGATACGTGCATGATTACGATCGTTTTCCAGTTAATAACAAAATATAACAAAATCTATTTTGTTAATAAAAGTTTTTTGTAAGTACAGATTTTACATTTTGAGATATGGCGACTTTTTTTGGGGACATGTGTAGTTACAATTTTGTGTCGCTTTGTTGTCGATATAATTTTGATAACTACTCACGTTCTTATATAATATTATATTTAAAATAAAATGAACAGTGTGGCATGAATTATTCTTTGGTTTAACTTTAAATATAGATACAATATAGTAAAAACACATTTTGTTATTATTTTTTATATAGGTTAGAATATCTTAATGTTAAACCCTAGCTGTATAAGCGTGATTATCAAGCTCGCATGAAGGTTCAACTCGCATGCGTACATGTATTTATAGGATAGCTTGTTTAATCGCTATTTTCCTGCGAGATATCGACGTGTCATCTATTGATGATTACCTGTAGATTACTTATCGAGAAATTTGCGAAGAGGTATTTTGCGTACAGAACGCTTAAGACACCTAATATTTCAGTAATATCTTAATATAAAAACGACTTTGTATTTATTGCCCTGAGCTTCTGAACTGTTTTAATTTTGTGTTTCACTCGGAATGCGAGAATAAAGTTTCCCGTTGCCATTAAATTCAGCGTACGATCGTGCTTGGAATAAATGCGGTTGCCTATTTTTAATTGTGCTCTCTTTCATCTGAAACGGCCAGAAAGAGCTACAATTGAAAAAGCTTGATACACTAATTTGTATAATAGGTACCTTTGTTTTATGTATGGCTACATAAGCCATTTTACTGGGTTAAAGGGATGAAATAGTGAGCTAAAGAGATTATTTATACGTTAATCAAGCTTGTATAAAATAAAAAAGTCTATTACCACGCTTGTATTAAAATATATAACGACTTGTTTTTAGAATCTCGCTCGTTGAGAAACAATATAATTGGTATCGCCTTACGTAAACTGCCAACAAAGTGATTCAGAATATAAGATTAAGATCAAGCTTCCAGCGCGTAGGTATAATCTGACGTTTTAATAAAGATCATCCTTATAACTTAAAGTATTACCGGTAATAGACAGTAAATTCAATTATTTTCCGATCCGATATTTCAAAATGTTTTTTTATTCAAATTTTATTATTATACAGACACTAAGTATAATGATTTTAGTCCGATATGTTTGCTGGTTATTTTCTTAAACATATATCAATAATAAAACAAATGAATTACCGAAATGTATATAACATACAGGCATAATCGATCGACTGCATGAAATTAGGTAATAAAATAGTTTTTATTAAACAGTTACTTATATAAAAAAGAGAATTTGGGGTTTCTGGTGGTAAAACCAGCGAACTTATAATAAATGACAGTAGATATAGTGTTTGAAGGCATTGGATTTTATGAATCTATGACCTTGTCACCCTTAACACGAGGGTGACTAATGTGTCTACAATTATCGTCCCTTAACTATTTACTTTATTGTAATTTACATCGATTTATCAAGCAGGGTGTCAATATGTACACGTTGTCTCGATGTCACGATCTAAAATTAAATATATTTTCAAATGCTAGTCTTTTTTCCTGTTCATATGTATCAAATGCTTTTTTCCTGTTTGATCATTTATGTCTTACAAACTATTGATCGTTCTTATTTCTACAAAGTTAATACCTAACTAGTATCTACTAACTAGTTTTAGATGCGTAGGTATACGCTTTAGTGGTACCGTTTCCAAAAATTACTTATACAAATAATTCATTATCAAAAAATATATATTCCTACTCTAAGTGTTTAAATATAATAAATAAGCTAAGAAATTTAAGAGAGATTAAAATGCTTTTAGTCAAAGCTATCTAAAATTAGTGATCATTATCGCTAAGTCGTTTTGCAAAATTGAATGAAGTATGAACGCTGCATCGCTCGCCTCGTTATTACAGACTTTAATAAAAGTTGCGGGATACAAACAACCTGATTAAAAACTGAATCAGTTTTATAGCTAACATAAAACTTTTCCCGTATTAGAACCGTAGAAGTACTAATATATCTTTGTTTTTATACTTTTTTGAGGTATTAAAACCATCTTAACGTTACGACATGCAATGAACGTATATATTTTTAAATGTTATGAAACAGTATATTACATGTGATGCCAACACGTGTGTTAGTTCGGAGGTTTTCATAAATAGTAGTTATAGCAAAATAATTATAATAAATAATAAGCCATATTAATAATATCATTATAAATAGGGCTTATTATATTATAACATATAATAGAAATCATAAAAACTACTTATTTCTAGACTTATATATAATAAAATGACTTGTAAAGTTGTAACCTCATAAAGGAGATAAAGATCTATTTGACAACCGGCAATAATGTCCTCCAACAAAATGTAAAATATCTCATAATATCATGTATTATACAAGAAGCAGATTGTTGAACTGACTCTGAAATTAAATAAAATCTGATCACGGACTTGCTAGATAAAATGTTTCATCTTCAAAGGCCGTTGACAATTTTATCAATACGTTGTGGAACGGTCAACCGCTATCGTGATAAATGTTCGGAACACGTGTATGATATTATGACGTTTAATGATAAAAGTGTTAAAAGTTACGGCAGCGTTTATGGTTTTTAGAATATTAGTTTCGAGCCGTCGGATGTGCCTACGTTGTTTCTGTGCTCGAAAAAAGGAATAAAAAAAGAGTCCTATGTAATCAAGGGTCTAACGTACCGGAATACCAAATTTCGGCTAAATCTGTTCAATAGTTTTTACGTGAAAGAATAACAAAAACAAATCTTAACAAAATTATATCAAGTAAGCATTGTGCCACGTGCGAAAAGGAACATCTTACCTTAATCATTTCACACAACCTTACCTACCTTTCTAGAAAATATTCTATCGAATAAATCAAAAGTAATTTTGAGGAATATGTAACACTTGCCCGGAAATTAATAGCGACCTCAAAGATCGATTTAGGAAACGGAACTTCTCATTCCTCTTTCTAATGTAATACATTAGGATTGTAAAGGAAGTCTTCGGTGCTACGTCATTTTGTATTACTGCTAAAAGTACAGTTTTATAATATTTTAATATAATGGCACTAAGTGATAATAGTTGTTAGGTGAGTAACATAAATTACTATTGAGTCCCAGCGCAAATAAACAATTTTTCTGAGTAAGCTGTTGTATCTTGTCTCGTGCAAATGGAATAAATAGAAACTGTATTTCCCATTGTTTACGATAACCTACGGCAACAACATGTTATCACTGACTAAGCAGGTGTGAAATGACGTCACAATAAATACAACTTTTGTGTGTGTGTGTGTGTGTCTGTGTGTAGCTGAGCTTGCGGATCCCATGTTCACTATACAGTTTGAGTTTATTTTAGTTCCATTACACCTAACCTAGTTATTGTGAATGTTGCAGCTTGTTGCGCTCTATTGTTTTCCCAGTTGTACAATAGATTAAGACCAAATCGACATTTTATATGTGAGCGTATTCCATGTCTATAATATTAAGCCATTCAATACATTTCTCACAATAGAAGCTGCGTATTATAGAATACTGAAATATTAGATGTTCCATATGTGTATACTGTATACGCCTATTTCATGTCTACAATATTACAAGGGCTTAAATAAATTTATCACAATAAGACATACGTACATTAGTCTCATGTTTAAAAACAATAAGTACGTCGAGCCTATACTTTATTATTATTTTTTATCGACTGATGATGATTAATTATCAATATTATTTGATGTGTGTGCAAATATAAAGGGAATCATAATAATTAATAACTGTTCTGCAAAGTACACTAACAAATAGTTCACATAAATGTTTGGAATATTTCAATCACACCCGTGACTGGACTAAATAGAACATTTAATTAAACGCGTGATGGTTCACAATCCTTTGACTCGTGCAGTTTGTTTGCTATTCATCATGGTCCCACAATTCATTTGCATGCTGTGCGCTAGAATACGAATTACAGACGCTATATATACCTATGATACTGTAGATATCAACGTGTACAATGCAGATTGTCAATTAGTGGCCAGTTACAAAAAATACTTTTTTAATCAACGACAGGCGTTCTGAAATGATACAGTCCTACTTTATATTATAAATGTGTGTATGTCTGCTACGTTTTCACGTCTAAACCATTAGACTAGAGCTTGCTTAAGAGAAACAGAATCTAACTTGGCACTCGTTATAACGCAGAACATCAGGTACATATGTTATTTCAAAATGTCAGCCAGTAATCATAGATCCTATCAAGCAATAATACTCCTTAATTTAAAAAAATTATCTCTTTATTGTCAAGTAGATTAAATGTACCCATAAGACTTATAATAAAGGGATCGTAATCGCTGACGCAAAGAAAATTCATTTCTCAGAAATTCTCTTGTGCCTCGCGATTCGGCGCTCGTAGTAGCTATAGAGTATTATCAAATAATAATGATCTTATTTGCTATTTGATCTTCCTCAAATGAAATTTTTTCTAAACAAAACTGATTTAAGTTATTGTGTTGGTCAACAGTTGGTCTTTAGTGGGCTAAGAACAGATTGATTTTCATCGTATTGATTTGTAATATTGGCAAAATTTGTTTGAAGCTAGCGCTATTGTTATAATATCTGTTATAATAACGTAATTTAGGTTGAAATATTGGGTCATTAGGTGGTTTTTAGGTCGTCAAAGTTGGCATGGCGATTGCATGTAAAGGACGCAATGTATGACATTGCCTGGCGACGGGGCGGCGACGAGACGCCCGTCGAGACTTAAGAGCTGTGACGTCATAGCATTATTGACCCCTGACTATGTTAGCTATTCCATCCGATCCACATATTAAATGTCACTCGTTAGTCATGATTAACGGGCCAAAATATTGTGGTTTATAAATATTTTTACAACTGCTTACTATCTTATATTGCTTATATTACTAGCTACTTAACTAATAAACTCTTTTGAAAAAATCAATTACAATCGGGTTTACTTTCCTTCTAGATAACCTTTATAATATGACCTAACTGTAGATATGACTTATAACGTGTGTTGAAAATAGTACACACACTATCGCCTGATTAAAGATATATTATTATAACTATTGAAACAAAATATAATAATAAAGAGCGGTCAATGTACAACGTTCATGATCGCGCATTCGAGACAAGTCCGATTAGGAAATACGAATTACATGGACACGGACCGGCAATATTTTACAGACGATAGCACTATTTCACTGTTACTTTTAGTTTATCTTTCGGGCTCACTGAACTGAGAGAAAGCTAGGCCTAGTTTTCATTGGATTTTACTTGTTAGCGTACTTTTGTATGCTATAATAGCATTTAAAAATTGTTTAATTATTTCACTTTTACAGTAAAGAGGATGTATAGGTTTTTGTGTTTTATTACGACTATATTAAATGTAATTCTAAAAGCGTTTAGCGTAGAGATTAACTTTAGCTCTACAACACATAGAAGCGAGTGTGTCCGGCCGCGATATGGAGCTCCATATAACTTTGGTCAGATTAAAATATCATACATATTACTTTAAAACGAGCTATGTACCTCGTTCTATAACGTCGAACGACTTTAATTTTAATTTGTTTATGTCTATCGTAATATCGTTACGTGTATTATTCAAATTTTAATTGGGTTTTATTGTTCAGTAGAATAACGAATTAAATAATTAAATAACTGACAATTAATCTGAATACGTTTGTACGTAACGCAACTATTTAATTAAAAATGACTAGAGACTTCTTTTATAAAAAAGGAAATATATTATAGTTGGTATCATTTAATAATATAGTATGCGTCACGGCGCACGATCAATGACATCATGAACGTAATTCAATTAGACGATCAGATCAGCTCTTAAACATGCTTTAAGCGTATTATATAGTGTATTGGCACTAATTGTCGACTTCTTTTTTGCGTGGGTGAAATTACTTATTTTGCTTCTAATTTCACCTCAAACCCGATCTCTTGTATTTTGGGTATTTTTTGTATAGGTATGGCAGCGACAAATCAAATAGCTTTTAATTGGAAAAATAATTATTTCTAAATATTACCCAGCTATAAAATTATAATGTATAAAACTCTTTCAATGTAATTATTACGATATAACAATTAAAAATTCTGTGAAACATATTTTGTTTAAAAAACGATCAGGGAATTCATGTGTCGAGTTCAAAATATAAACACATCAAAGTGGACATTTGTTCTGTTATCTGATCCTTGCCCGGGGCAAGGTTTTGGTCAATATAAAAAGGTATAATATTACACTGAAATGTTCTGTACATATTTGAAGCAGTTACCTACTATTAATCATACAAAAAATTGATGTTATTATACCTACCTTAAAAGTAGAACTATTTTCCTCTGCAACCTTATCATTCTAATTAAAACAATCATTAATAAAAAACAGCACGCACTGTTTTAGAATATTAAATAGCCTAGTGGCTATTGTAACTTAATTCTTTTATTTTTATAATTTTACTTTCTTTTTCATTATAAATATGTATAATTAAGTATTTCTTAATATCTCATCGGTCTAATATTCTTTATTTTTTTAAGTCAAACAACTATAGAAATAAATGTCTTCGTTAATGCTCACATTTCCACATTTAAAACTATCTGGTCTGTGTTACGTTCATTGTAAAAATCTTGAGAGTTCTTTACTGACGCTTTCATGCTCTTCAGATAATTACTGTCCCGGTTCTTTTTGCTTGAACAATGTAAGAAACGTTGAACCCATTTTTAATAGCATGTAGAATATAATAAATAGGTATATATGTGACTTGTGGAAACATGCTTCAGCTACATTACTACATTACCATAAAATATAATGTACGGCTTTTTGCAGGTTGAAGAAATACGGGAGATGATAGATAAGATTCAGGCCAATGTCGAGGAGGTAAAGAAAAAGCACAGTGCCATTTTGTCGGCGCCCCAGTCAGATGAAAGTAAGTTTATTTAAAAAACCAGTTGCTCAATATGGTTTAACCAGACGGCATTAGTCACTCCAACTATATATTCGGTGTCCTAACCAGCGCCAATAAAATAAGTGAAAACGATTCTTTACGCATAGTCTATTCTGTACAAAATAATGAAAATAATCTTAACATTTTAAATATTAATATAGATGAATATAGGCGTATTATGATAAAGGTGAAATGTTAAAGCTTTAAAAGTCAACATGCAAAAATAAACAGCTATTGACAGGAGCTAATTATATCCTGCCCTTTAATAGGGTAGCAAGCAACCCACGAGATGATGCTTTGTAGGCGTGTCTAATACGCTGAAGCTTTAAGTGGTGATCTACCCGGGCGTGTGGGAGGTAACTCGAGCGTGGGCAACTAAAATCACAAATAAAACGCGAATAATGATTAAAAGCTCCTATAGAACCTGTTCAGATATATAACGTCAGTTTGCAAATTCAGCAAAACATTATTCATGAAAGGCCTTGGTAAATGTCTCACCTACCCACATTACTTATGTTCATTACGTTTTACACTTCAATGTTTTGTCCCGGTTCACAATATAGCTTTAGGAAAATATTTTGCATTCTTTACAATTTGAACGGGTAGATAGGAAGGCTGTGTGGTGGCTTGTGGCTCGGCACCCCTTTGTGAATTAATCTTGTAATGTAAAACTGTTTACTTTTAATTTGACGAGCGAAACATGCGGTTCAATGATGTGAATATAGAGAATAGACAAAATTACAGGCCATGTTTTTGTTTAGATCATGACTTGTAAATTTGAGCCGAAAGCGTAATTCGTACCGTTCGCGTTTCTCGTAAAACAATCAAGGTAGGATTAGACGGAACTAATAAAAAGTCAATGGTGCGCAAAGGCTTTTAGAATATTTTACTGTTTACCATTGTTTCTTAACTCTGTAATTGGATCTCGACCCAGTATTCCTACGAAATACCTACTGTAAATTGTAATGAACTGAACGGTAGGACGCAAATGTCCTAGCATATGTTGCTAGGTAACTAATATTTTTTAGGTCTTTTATTATTCAGGTGACTTTTTATATTGAGTGTGGGTAAAGTAACGTACCCGACTACATACGAAATTCTAGCCTGTATTCAAATCACTATAAATATGTTCTTACAAAAATCTACTCTTTTAAATATTACTAAATAGATTTGGTTCAAAGTCGGCTAATAGCTTAATAAAGTGAAGGATTAAAACATATGATAAAAATATCCCGACGATGCTACGAGATCAAAAACGGAGTGCTTACATAATATATTAAAATATGTAAGTCGCGATCATACATTTTAAGGCCCTTATAAATTTTGTTGAAGCATTAGTAACTGGAGCGTTATAATCGCAAACGTAACGAAGTTTCTGTAATATCCAAAGTGGAACTATGTCAACGATTACATTCCTCTGGGGACTCGGTAGAGAACATGTGAAAAGACCTCCGCACGGCAACAATGTACAAGCCAAATGGAGATTTCACGTTTTATATGTTGGACTTATTTTAACTTTCGTCGCACTAGTAAAATGTAGGATAAAGTAAAGAAAAGCACTAAGAAAAGATTTGTATAGAGGTAAATTCGCTAAATCTTTCGAAGCAATTGTTGTAAACGAGTTTGGTTTGATTACATCTCCAATGTTACTGAGTATATTTTAAATAGTCTCCAAAAAATGAGCTTTCCTATTTACCTGTATTTATGCTCTATGAATGGAATAGGATGTTTGATACCTAAGTAATAAAGTAACCAACTTATGTGTAGGTATATACATTATTGTTTTTAATTTTCAAATTAAGTGTATTAAAGTCAGGTTTTTTATAGATGGAATGATTTTAAGTAGTTTTTATAAAATAAAATACATACACATATTTCAATTTACTAACAACAACCCCTGTTTAAGTATTATATACTTAAGTTTTCTTCAGCCTTTCCTTCGTAACGTATTAGCCCGGTTATTCCCTAACAACATAATTTGAAACTTAACTAAACCGAGTCGATAAAATCACTCTGATTTAGGGCAAGCTAAAAATAGATGAAATGTTGCGTGTCACATAAAAAATGTAACACTGCAGTGAAGGTAAATGAAATTAATGAATGTACGCGTATATAGCTTACATTTACCTTTTACGAGTCGCTTTAAATTATCCTGTAACGGGGATGTAGGTGATTTGTCTTTTGTTTACCCAACGTCAGACACCTTCGCTGTATAAATGTGATGTACGGCGTACTTTACGGATTATAAATGTTTGTATGCGAGAGTTATAGTCCGAATTGATCTTAATAAAGATTTAGCTTAGGTGATGTCATCTCCTAAAGTAATGTACTGTTAAATCTTTAGTACTGTTAAGGAGTATAAAGAGGTAAGTTTGTGTTTCAATGTAAGGGGTAATTTAATATTTTAAGCAACAAACAACTCAACAGATTTTTTCGTTAGCCTTTATTCTTGAAAATTATTGAAAACCAAGTGTTTTTGCTTTGGTTTTACAACGACGATACTGCTGAACTTAGCAAATGTCTTTGTATATTAACCATTAGAATAAATAGGGAAACCAATTAAAGCGAAGTGATTTTCGTTCAAATCAATTCGAAATTTTGTTAATTTGCATTCTTTGGGTCTTGCCATAAATAGCGATGATATATGCCGTTGCTACCAATGTAGAATTCCGCATGCCGCAGCAATAAATTTTACAAAAGCTCGTGTCACATTTGTTCCCGACCTATTAAAATTAGCTGTGATCAAATGGGCTAACAACGAGAGTGAGAATCAATTTCATTTGTCTTCGACATACTTGTGGTTGGCCCTAAGTTATACGAGCGAAGTGTACTTTACTGCAAATTGTGTCACTTTGTTGAGCGCCCTGCGGCGGAGAAATGGCACTTGTTATCGTGGCGATTATTTCTCCGACAAGTTCGACCGAGTGGGAATAAGGCTGTGGCCCCCAGTTAATTGACTAACTTTGCTGGACCGAGCGTGCCTTGCAATCTGGACTAATTGTTTATTCGCTAACTTTCCCTATGAGTTTGTACATTTACCTTTTGTACTGTGATTACAATTTTAATTTGTATTCTGAAATTGAGTTGATTATCTGCTTTAGAACCATTATTAATTTATACCTTATATAGGCAGTTAAATAAAAAATGTACAATATTAGT
Source organism: Eurema mandarina (assembly GCA_018238005.1). Taxonomy (NCBI): domain Eukaryota; kingdom Metazoa; phylum Arthropoda; class Insecta; order Lepidoptera; family Pieridae; genus Eurema; species Eurema mandarina. The sequence goes on along the minus strand of DWAJ01000129.1, from coordinate 2,013 downwards.
ATTTTTATCAAAAAAGGGATTTCCCTCAATATATTTATAAATATAATCTTTGTCACTGCATCAGATACGCAAACAGATCACGCGTGGGTGTTGTGGAACGTATATCATAACTTCAGCTTAGCTACCACATATTAATTAAAGGCTAGTGTTTATTGCTTCATAACCATAAATAAGCACCAAAAAAATTCAAAATGTAATAAGTAGACGTTATATCACATTACAAATTGAATAATACACCGATTAAGCGCCGTAACACCGTCAAGATAAAATTAATAAGATAGAAAGTTGTTGATGATAGCATTATAATATTCAAGTATCATTTAAACTTCTTAATGTCATCCACTTGAGATTTTCACGGTCTGATAAATAGGCATTATTGAGATGAGTTCAAACTTTAAAGTCTTGGCATCGTTTAGTAATTTTACTGTCGCTCGTAATTTTTTTAAGTATAATATAACATCTTATAATGCCAAAGTTTTGTAGGCCAACGGTGCAACGAAACGATAATACAAGGTTGCTGTAAAGTCCAAGAAAAAGAAATTTAAAAGAATAGCATGAATAAGAATTTGTGAACAGAGAATAAAAGCCTGCGGGTAATTTATAAAAGCTGGAAATGCTTCAAAAATAAAAATGTTTATGATCACGGTGCTAGATAGCTATAGTTTTCATCATTTACGGATATATATGTTTTAAATAGCAACTCATTAATTATACCTATCAGAGAAAATCGTTTAATGATGATTTTATATTTTGCATGTTATGGCGAAGAGTTTTTGAGCAATATAATTAATTCATACAACACTCTATTATTACAGAAACAAAGCATGAGTTAGAAGATCTCATGGCCGATATCAAGAAAACTGCCAACAAAGTTAGAGGAAAATTAAAACGTAAGTCACTATTTCTCTTATTAGAAGGTTAATATCAATGTAGCAATAGGCTATTTAAAGTTACATCTCTAGTTCAATTTAAATTATGAAACGGACGAAGCCATAAAATTTTATAAAATGCTCAGTGCCATTGAAAAGACTCTCGAGGGAGCATTTTATAAAATTGCTGGGACAAGTTCCCATTTACACGAAAATCATTTTCTTTCATTCGGAGATGGCAAAAGGCGTTTCAGTGGGTATAATTTTATCACCAATTTTGTTTATGAAAGTTTATTTTCATTTTTGTTTCAATTTTCTTCTTTTATGAATATTGAGATCAATATAGTAAACGGACGTATTTCTGGTGTAATAAACTTTAGATGTTTAGTTTCTATTTGTTATAAACATGTTGTAATTCTCAATTGGTTGAACTCGTATGACCAAACCCGCAGACATAGAGCAGAACATCGAACAAGAGGAGCACTCGAACAAATCGTCAGCGGACCTGAGGATAAGAAAGACGCAGCACTCGACCCTGTCGCGCAAGTTCGTCGAGGTGATGACCGAGTACAACCGCACGCAGACCGACTACCGGGATCGGTGCAAAAACAGGATACTCCGGCAGCTGGAGATCACGGGCCGCGCCACCACTGACGACGAGCTCGAAGCCATGCTCGAGCAAGACAACCCCGCCGTATTCACTCAAGGGGTGAGTCTTACAAATCTCCCAAGTCAAGTCAAAAGTATCTTTATTCAACTAGGCTACATAATAAAGTCGAACTATTGAATCGTCATGGTATTACAAAACATTTAACACCGGTTAAGAAGGCAATTTCTACAGAGAACTGGCAAGGAACTCTGATAGTTTTGATGTACAATTACATAACAAAGAATTACTACGGGTCAAAAATAAAAACGTACAACAAGAAAAAATGTTCAACAGGCGATTTTTAGGGTTCCGTAGCCAAAATGGCAAAAACGGAACCCTTATAGTTTCGTCATGTCCGTCTGTCCGTCTGTCCGTCTGTCCGTCTGTCACAGCCGATTTACTCGGAAACTATAAGTACTACAGTGATGAAATTTGATGGGAATATGTGTTGTATGAACCGCTACAAAAATATGACACTAAATAGTAAAAAAAAGA
>DWAJ01000128.1:0-48074 GCA_018238005.1 Eurema mandarina | reverse complement strand
GCTTAAGTAGAGACTGAATAAATTAATAAACGACTTGGTATTACATGGATCTCATAACTTTTTACCGTAGAACAATTGAGTTGGGAGACTTGGTTTTTTTGACAAGTATTGTTTTTGATGGGATTAATTAGACTTAAATTTATTTTATCTACCTGAAGCTATATCACCATCATCTTCTTCGTGCTCGTCTTCATCACCCATACTGTCATCATCTTCATCAGCACTAATCTTGTCGTTTTCATCATCAGTTGACACTAAATCATCAGAATCCAACATTTCAGAAAGATGAGTATATTCACCATCACTGTCATTTCCCTCATCTGCTGATTCTTCTCTTTTTCTTAGAGGCACATCTATTTCTTCAATAAAATCATCATCTTCATCCTTATCATTATCACCATCATCATCCTTATCATCACCGTCATCATCGCTTTCATCATCACCACTGCTATAACCATCTTCTGATGATTCTTTAACTCTCTCCTTATCTTGCTTAGATTTATCTAGTTTTTTATTTATTTTATTCTTCTTCTTAACTTTATTGTCTCCATCTTTACTTTGTTTCTTAGCAAAGTTCTTTTTAAATGGTATATCATATACATCTAGATTTTTCAACTGAGCTTTTTCTTTAAGTTTTAATATCCCGGAGATGATTGGAAGACCGAATGCTAATGTTTTGCCGCTGCCTGTTTCTGCAGCTCCAAGGATATCTCTCCTTCCTGAGGTAAAAATAAAATATAAAGCAAGTACATACAGAAAATTATAGATACTTAGAATACAAGTGAACATAGTGTTCCTTGTTTAAAATTTAGCAGTGAATGTATTAAAGTTTATTCAAGAATAATGATGATATAAATAACTTTCATCTTCATCTGTATAATATAAAGTGAATTATAAATTATGACTTTAATAATCTACCTCATATTAAGTTACCATTTTTCGAGTTATATAGAGAAGAATGGTTTCTCCAGATTTTATTTAAGCATATATTTTTTATTCTTATAGTGATACACACCATGTATAGCCGCAGGAAGAGATAATTGCTGTATTTTAGTAGGTTGTTTAAACCCTAATTCCATTAGGGCCTTAATTATTTCATCCTGTAGTTTAAACTCAGCCCATGATAACATGTCTTCTGGTGTTAAATTAGACTGATTCTCATTTATATTATCACCAAGTTTTACTTTTTGCTTTTTGACATTTAAATTCGCTTTAGAGTCATCTGTGCTCTTGCTGCTATTATCCGAATTTTTTTTCTTTTTGTTTTTCCTCTTCTTCTTGGTTTTCTTACTTTTCAACTCATCATTACTAGATGAGGGAGAGATTGAATTACAAGATTCAACAATAAAACCATTACTTAATTTAACTTTCTTATTTGGCAGTTGATTTTCTTTGTCACTTGGTGTAATTTGCGCTTTTCTCTTCTTGGCTTTTTTTGCCTAGAACAAAATAATGATAGTCTATATTTATTTTTTACAAATACACATTAAATAAATCATAATATTCAACTAGATTAAGGTTAAAGTGAGCAAAAAATAATGTAACAACTGTTTTAATTATAGGCTCTTGAGAAGTGTGATACGGTACACGCATGTGCAGTTGTGCATGAGGATATTGCAGAAGGTATGCTTTTATTTTAGCAAACTACCTCTTTACATGCCATTTGCCTTTAAGTGAGGGCACCTTAACTTTTAAATAGATTAATAAATTACCTTTTTGTTTGGTTTATTTCCCTTATCCGTTCCGTAGTCAGTACATTCTTCTAAACCTACAAATCCTTCAAATTTATCTGAAGTGATTGGAAAACCTTCCAGCGCAACAGATTGCCATTTAGCTGTTTTAATTTTCTTAGACATAATGTTGTTCGTCACACTTAACACCGTATAAAATATAAAAATATTTTATTAACCACAAAATTTAATTTAATGTTGTTTTATTAAAAATTTCAACGTGATCGTGACATTTGACAGCGGAGTGCGGACAATTTCAAAAATGTCATAACAAAGTCAAAGTAATTTCATTTTACGCTTGTATGATATTATATTCTAAGACCTTCAAGTTCAATGAGTATTTATTACGTTATTATCGAGATCATGTGTATACTGTGTAATATATTATGAGATTTTACACAAGCATAAAAACAAAATAAAACCAATTCGAAGGTTCAAAATGTGCTTAACAGTACTGCTTTTGTAGAGTATCTGTTATTGTTGCTCGTATGTTGTATGCAACTATAGTACGCGTCATTTATGTTTAGCGATTGACGAGAATAGCTGCGCATCGTTAGAATCGCGCTCGTAATTGACGTATTAGTGCGAGAAAGACAACACGACTGGGACAACCAACCAACGCTCGCGCACCCGACGATCACGCGCCCCGCGCGCCCCGCCGATACCTTATTTTTGACTTCTGCGCAGGTTTCGTTCAGCGCTAAAGATTCGTGACGCGTACTATACTTTTATCTGTCGTAAATACTTCTAAATACTTGTATTCGTAAAATAATTATTAAAATTAAATTAAATAAATAAAAATAATAAGAAAAACTATAATTTTGAAAATGATAAATTAATATTTCATCGGTTAAATAAAAATAAGTGATTAAAATATGAAATCATAGGCAATAGAGTGCAGCATAATAAGTTGAACGCATCTTAAAGTTAAAAAAATTAACAGCACGCTGCCGCCGTAACCATAGACAAAGGTGGGGAGGAAGTTTGTGAGTGATCGATTTTACACCGGTCTTCGCAAAACTTCTCAACGACATTTCTCTTTGTTTGGCCAAACGCGTGCATTTTAATCAAAACATTAGTAACAAGGCCGCCGCGTGTGACTAAAATGGCGAACACGTTTCGCGGAGTGACGGTATCCGCCGTCAACAATGACGGGGCTCTCGCTCCGCGCTTCAATTTTCCTACAAACGTAAACGTGGATTATGACCCGCAAGGGCTAAGTGTTAAAGTGATACGTGCGGATCCTGTGCTAGCTCAGGAAGTGCTAGAATTTCCCGTCCACAGTCAGAGCGAATGCTCGAGAGTCGCCGGGCAGTCGTATATATTCACAATAGATAATGAAACGTTGTTTTTTAAGTTCGGCTCTGAGGCTGACTGTCAAAATTTTCATTTACTTGTTACCAAGATTAAAGCAGGACGAACGTCGTCAGTGTTTACGGTTCGCACTGAAGATTCGTCGGCGATGCAATATTTCCAATTCTATGGGTACCTGAGTCAGCAACAAAACATGATGCAGGACTATGTTAGGACGAGCACTTATCAACGGGCGATATTATCAAACATTAATGACTTTAAAAATAAGGTGATTTTGGACGTGGGAGCCGGTTCAGGTATATTGTCATTCTTTGCGGCTCAAGCAGGTGCGCGGAAGGTATATGCAGTGGAAGCGAGTAACATGGCGCATCATGCTCAAGCCCTTGTTCGCGCCAACGGCCTCCACGATAGGATCACAGTAGTGGCGGGAAAAATAGAAGAAATTGAACTCCCAGAAAGTGTAGATGTAATTATTTCAGAGCCTATGGGCTATATGTTGTATAATGAGCGAATGCTTGAAACTTATTTACATGCAAAAAAATGGCTTAAACCAAATGGTAATATGTACCCTACTAGAGGGGACTTGCACATAGCTCCGTTTACAGATGATGCTCTCTTTATGGAACAATATAATAAGGCAAACTTTTGGTATCAATCATGTTTCCATGGAGTTGATCTAAGTGCTTTGCGCACAGCTGCTATGAAGGAGTATTTCAGACAGCCTATTGTTGATACATTTGATGTTCGTATCTGCATGGCAAGATCAGTCAGACATGTGGTAGATTTCCTAAATGCTAATGAAACAGATCTCCATCGTATTGAAGTACCTTTTAGATTTGAACTCACTCAATCAGGAACTTGTCATGGCCTAGCATTTTGGTTTGATGTTCTGTTTGCAGGAAGCACACAACATATTTGGTTGTCTACTGCACCAACAGAACCACTTACACATTGGTATCAAGTCAGATGTCTTCTGGAGACACCAATTTTTGCTAAGCAAGGCCAAGCATTAACTGGCAGAGTGCTATTACTTGCCAACAAAAGACAAAGTTATGATGTTACAATGGAGATTAGTTTGGAGGGGACAAATATTTCATCGTCTAATACTTTAGATTTGAAGAACCCCTACTTTAGGTACACAGGAGCACCAGCTGCTCCTCCCCCAGGAGTTAACACAACTTCGCCCAGTGAAACATACTGGAACTCTATAGAGTCTGCAGGATCAATAAGCAACGGTCAAGGCGTCATTTTAACAGATGGTACACAACAATACTGCTCAACCCCAGATCAAACTCTTGCCTACGGAGCTCATCCGAACATGATCAAGACGGTTATGCTTCAGGAAGAATTCATCAAAAGGATCGGGATTAGTCAAAATGGTGACATTTAATCCGCAAAGACGCGCCGCGCGCGCCTTAGGGCCATAAGAAACCGTCGCAGTCGGTTGTGAACAATCTTCCGTTCAAACTTTATAGTGTATAAGCGGACTTATTTATTTACGAAACATCACAGTGGACTACTGCAACTATTAAATCGTGTATTGAATTAGTTCAGGTGCCTCGAGTCGCAAACCTATCTGTAGCGATAGTACTGTATTGATTACAAATGATAACATTCATGTATGGTGTGTTGTACGTCGCACCTGCAGCGCCTTTTGGTGTATGTTTTGTTTTCAGTATACATGACGCTTATTAGTATTAAATTGAACAGTTACGATTAATAATTACTTACGAAATTTTTTTTTTTGTAAATAAATTCTCACCTGACTCGACAGTAGAGACAAAACTGGCCAAAAAGCGTTTTGAGCCGAGCTTAGGCAGCTTGGTTAGAATAAGATACTTAGTTTCAAGTACATTTTAGAATAAGCAATAAGTGCTGATAATGCTTAATATCAAATACTCATGTATTCAATCAGGCATCATCAGAAAAAAAAACATTAAAAAGTCCATTAACTTATGATGTTTTGTATGTGAAACTTCTGTCTGCCAATCGAAATATGATTGAGGATTGAGTCATTAATGCTAAACTTGTGTAAATAGTTAGAATAGGATAATTTAAGCACATTTTGACAGAATGTAATCAATGCTATCGTGAATTATCATCAGTATTTCTTTGTGTTCCATATTATTGTTAAATCAACCACGAATAATTAAAATGTCAATGTTTATTCTAAATACAGCCTTTTTGTTTAGTTTATTGTGTATAGCAGATTATTTTTGATCAATTTCTGATCTATAAATGATTGACTGTTATGTATTCGTAATAATAAATCATGCACTTAAAATTCATATTTGAAATAAGTGTAAAATGATATACATGTCATATTTAACATATAAAAAATATTATAATTCATAATAATGGATAACGATTGGTCTGTATGGCAGAATAGTTATTACTATGTAATTAAATAATTATATATATTAGAATCTGTGAGCTGACATGTTCTTAACATCTATTTATTATTGTCAGGATCAGAATACTCACAACTGGAAGAGCTAGAATGTTTCATATTTGACGAAATAAGCTCTTAAAAAATGTTAGTTACTCTTATTGTACTACATAATTATTATCAATATTGAAATTTTGTGATTATAATATTCCATTACTACAGCTACCTCATGATTTGGCAGACGGATTAGAATCGAAAGGGATGACATACTAATAATTTTATCATACGACAATATTGTAAAGGATTGTCAATTGTTTGTTCATTGATCTCAAACACTTGGCAATTTCTCATTGGGGATTGCTCGAAATTAATTAGAATTTTGTATTTCGTTTGACTTATCAATTAAAATTGTCACAAACATTTTTTTGTTCTTATTGTAGTCTTTACCTTTCTAGCTTTATTACTACAATATTTTCTTAGATAGTTAACTTCCGTGGTGTACTTCATATCCAACCCTTACCGTTTCGGGATATTTAATATCCCAGGTCATATTTAAGTATGTGGCTTAAAGTGAAAATGTTTATAATTGGTTTATTTGAATAGTAGAAGAAGTCCCTCACAAAAACGCAACAAATTACCTATATACATATTTCAAATATTTTTTGCTATATTATGCAGAATAGTAAAAGAAAAGATTCATTAGAATGAATAGCAAAACCAGTGTACCTGATGTTAATGACCTAACCATGATAAAGAAAATGTACAATTATATTTAATTATTACATTTATTATCATACAACAAAAAATACATTTTAACATAATTATATTATACAAACGACTAACAGTTACAATACTTAAAATCTTCCTGTAGAGCTGTAAAATTTAACTCTTAAATTTTTCAAAATTTTGTTTTTACAATATTTGGAATAGATAGTTTTAAAGCGCCGTTTAATTAAAAAGGCAGTTTTTTTATTATCATTTCCCCCCGTGGGATAAAAAAAAGATGGCAACTCATGGAAAGTGTGCAGATTCACTATCTATAATAAATAATGTGTTTTACACATTCCTTAATTAATTAAACTACGCCAATTTGAGTGCTTCCACAACGTTAGGTATAGTATCACTTTTGTGTTGACACAACATCCGTAGAAGGGACAGTTTCTTATCTCCGGTATTAGCAGACTGCAGCTCATGTAATGTGCACAGATTCACTAGCAAACTTTCGCTCAGCGCCCTCTCTGGGTCCGATTGGATAGCTTTCTGCAGTACGGTAATCGCTTCTTTTAGTTTCCCCATGTAGAGGAGGCATACTGCTATGTTGTTTGCTACCTGAAATAAAGTCAAATATATCAAATCATTAACAGGCTATATATAGAAATACTTTTTGAGTGTGGATAATGGAACCTCAAAAAGGTTAGTCCCGTTTTGAAAAAAAAAACTAAAAACGAACAGTCATACTTAATAATTTGAACATTCCTTAGTGAACATTATGTTATCTTTGGAAATATTTACTTTTATATTTTTCAGGAAAGTAGATCTATACTAACCATAATATTAGTAGGTTCTTGGTCAGCAGCCCTGGCGAAGTTATTATACGCGTCTTGATACTTTCCATGAGCGATGTCTATGAGACCCATATCCACGTACTCTCTGACGTCAGGAGTCGGACATCTACAGATAAAAATAAATCTAGATACAATATTATTTTTTAAACAGACTTTAATATAGTAAAGTTTGTGATATAACGAGACAAAAAAGTACCATAGATTAAAAAAAAGCAATGGAAATAAACTGGCATGTTTCTATGGAAGTATTGACTATTTAGTCACCCAAAGAGGATTACGTCTGTGAGTTCATATGAGCGTGCGGGCGAGTGTATGTGGGTGTGCGTGTGCGTGTGTGTGTGTGTATGAGCGTGCCTGCGTGCGTGCCAGTCTGTCTATGAGTGTGTATGTGTACGAGCTTGCGAGCTAGTCTGTTAATGTATGAGTGTGTGCAATAACTCACAAATGTTGCCGCACAGCCCGTGCGCGCTGCAGCATCGCGTCGGCGGCGCGCCTGTCGCCGGCCAGCAGCTGCAGGCGGCACAGCGCCGACGCCGAGTCCCAGCACGTGTGCACGCTCACCATGTTGTTGGACGCCGTCAGCTCCACGTGCGGCTGCTCGCTCGTCTGCACGCATCGTTAATGTATTATAATCCAATTCAAAAGACGATATATTGTCACGATATTTTCCCTTTAAGAGGAGGGATTTCACATTTTCACAGCATTGAAGTGATAAATTAATATAAGATCATTATTAAAAATTAGGACCTCGCAACGCTTCATTTCATAAGTAAACGGTTCCAAAAGTAAAGATTAAAGTATTAAAGCTTCAGAAAACTTCCCCCTCGTCCCCAGACCCCGAGGTCAAAATAGTATTGCGACAAAAAATGGTGATCTAAAAGGTAAGTGACAGGTTTTCATAGCACTTCAAATTTAAAATAAAATATAAAATAAAGCTGCACGCAATTCAATTTAGTATCTGTCTATAATCATAGAAGAACTAAGAATTTTCAAAGACAGCCCATAGACAAAATCTGTTACTCACCCCTGCGGTCTTATCAGCCATTCTTAGGGAGAGTTCAAACAGTCCGACTTCGAGTACACACACGTAGTCCTTATACAAGTCGGGGTGTTTATCATCATCTTGCGGCACCGGAGAGTTGGCCTTCGCATTGTTTATATACGATAGAAACAGGGAACACTCTTGAGCTAGGAACCGGAGGTAAGATGTGTTTGTTTCTGGTATGAGGTTGCTGGAAACGCTGAAGTTGCCTAGACACGCTACTGTTCTTATAGGCAGGTACAGCGGCCTGTTATGAATTAAAAATTGTTTATGGTTAAGAATATAAAATATAAACAAATCTTTATTAATACCTAAAATAAAATTTATAACTTAGAATCCCTTATACAACATTATGTATATAATAAAAGCGTCGGCGAAAAGTACATCTAAGAACTTTATATAAATAAAAAATATTACGTTTAAGTAAATAATAATAAATAATAATAATAATCATTCATATTTAATCTTGAACATTTTAATGTTATTTTTATGAGACTTAATAGGAAGGGTAAGGTCTTCTCTTTGTGTCCAAATCAATATATTAAAAAAAATAACATTTTATAACTTTTACTAAGAGTACCTGTAATCGATAGCACAGTCCCATACATGCACGTGCAGCTCCGACAGTACCGTGGAGGGGGTATAGCCCGGTACAGGATAGTCTAGTACATCTAGTATGTCCATGAACTGGTTGAGCCAAGCGATGCCCTTGTCGCCTCTGTGGCGGAGCGTCGCCTGCTCTATGCCTAGCGCTATACAGATTGTCTGAAAACAATTGAGGCATGGAATTTACAAATGTACAAATAAATTTTTTTTGGGTTGATTTTGGGTTGACATTGATGTATGATGCTCACGAGAAACGCAAATTTATTTTTTTATTCTTTTGGCACTTAACCCATTTGTAAATGCCATGACTCAAATAGTTAAGTTGTAGCCACGATAACAATGATTCTGAGCTTCTGGATATTTGTGGTACTCTAGGTCTTAATTTCTTTTTTATGTGTAGCCACCTGTTTCAGAATATAGAAAAAGAAAAAGGCAAGAAATTTCAATTATCTTCAAACAATTAAGCTTTTTTACAATAAAAATAAGAAAAGTTTATATTTTTTTTAATAATTTAGATAGCATTTATAACGAAACTAAAGCGCAAAAAAACCCTAATAACCAATGATTTATGAAAATACATATTTTTAAACAATCGTGCACGTACCTTTATGCCCGCCGTATCGCTATTGGGTTCCGTTTTTAAAGCCAACGTGAACATGTCTTTAGGCTCCATCCTTTCCTTTATAAATACCCCTTTATTGGACGGGTATATTGTTTTCTTAAGGTGTGATGGCAGAGTAGTTCCGTATAAACGCAAGTTAGGTTTTTCTGACGGTATTGTTAAAATCGCTAAAATAATATAAATACGTAGTTATTTATGCCCAGGTTAAATACAAATACTAGTTGAGCCGCGCTGTTTCAATTATAATTTTGTCAGCCATTTTATATAACGTGGTCTTATATTGGTACAATTATACAAACTCCACCTTCATTCTCTTTAACTGTATAAAGAATAAATAAAAAAAGTATCTCATTTCGTTTGAACTGCATACTTTCTCGAATTTTCGGGATAGTTCCGACATTAAAATGTTTATTTTTAAATTATATCTTCACTCCTGAGGGGTTTTAGGATAATGTAGTAACATTAAATACTCACGTTCATGATATAAAGTCATCTTGGTGCCTCTCAAGCACATCTGCGCAGTTTTGGCTCGACCGTTTAATCCGCTCACTTGACACATGGACAATCTTTGAGCTTCCAATACTAGCTCGCCCATCTGCCCTGGAACCACTTGCTTGTTGCTATCCTGATTATTAAAAAGGAAATAATTGTCTGAGTTAATAATAATTACTTTAATAAATAATTTAAGCCATATCATTACAAATGTATTAAACACATTCAAAGTTACATAACACAAAACTATATTAAGTCCATTTAACCATATAGGTGTTGCCACTAGGTATATCATTTTTAAAATACAAGACAAAATTAGATGAATATATTGACAGATATTATTATTAAGTTTGGCTTACAAAATAAATAAAAAATATTTACCCTGACAGGTGCATATATACTGAGTAAGCCTTTGCCAACTTTAAGTGTCAGACAGAAGTTATGAGATTCGCTCTCCTTTTGCTCTGGCACAGGTTTAGTATTTTCTAGATTTTTCTTGGCTTTTGTATCATAAGTAGAATAGTATAGGTTCTCTTCCTCTGATGAGCTGCTTTCGGAATCTGAATCTGTTAAGAAATATTCTTAAATATAGACCAAAAAATTTAATTATGCGTACTGCATACTAAATGTATGAATGTAGTCCATTTTTACTATTTCATCCAAAAACTATTAAAACGATTTTGATAAAATTTCGTAAACAGTGAACGAGTTTTAATTCAGAGAAATTAAAAACAGTACCTACATACATAAAAACTTATATGACTAATGCCGGAATACTGAAACGCAACTTAAATTTAAGTACAATTTAAACCGGTCAGATTTGACAGTTCGCCATACAATTCTGTTAAAATTACGAGCCTCAAGGCATGCTGAAATTTAATTTGCGTGTGAGTATTTGGCCGCATATGCTTTACAAACCCCAAAGACCGAGAGTACCAGTATAAACGTATAACTTAATACTAAAGAAGACTTACCATATCCTTTACAAATCCCAAAAGCAGGGTATATAGGGCCGCAGATATGCGGAGTTATATCTAAGGGTTCGGACACGCGCGGCTCCCACAGCAACAGATCCGAGTTTATTCTGTTATATATTATCTCGTACAGCTGTTTAGATCTGTAAAATTATAAATAAATATTTAATTCAATTATTTTTCAAAAGTTCGACTCCAGCAAAGTTTCCCTTAAATTCTCTGAGACGCCTTCATAGCAAATTCCGAAGAAAGAACTTTGATTACTGAGTATTTAAATGAACTAACAAAGAACTTTATAAACGAACCAGTAGATAATAATTAAAATATATAAATGTTCATAAAATTAACGTTAATAGTAATCCACGAAACATTTGATTGAGTGTAAAAAATATTGTAGGTATTTAGGAATGAAAATAATTTATTTTTCAGTTTTATTTTGCCATGTGTTGTCAACGTATGGCAAAACAGACAAGTGAAGCAAATATTTTTTTTTTAGGTACAATCAACTACAAAAGTTGATACACAAATTTGAAATGCAGTGTGGTGACTAGGAGACATAATAATCTCGGTACTACTAATTTACTAAATAAAACAAACACTAGTTCACCCAATGGAATCTATGACCACTAATAAGTTTTGTACTTCTAATATGTGTTTATCAATTTTTGTCACAAACTATACCAATTATAAAAATATTCTTAAAACGCTTAACAATTCAAAAAAACTTACTCAAGTTGCAAACTTAATATTGGCAGGTTAAAGTCGAGGTGTATGGAGGCATTTTCCACTGAGCTATTCGTGAATTCAGCCATTTCTTCATCCGTTCCAGGAACTATTAATTCCTCTTCTTGACCTGAAATATTGTTACAAGTTCATCCTTAGTATACTTCATATTAGAAGATTTTTTAGTTTAATATTCATAATTAGTATAAATGTGCACTGAAAATTGTATTATAATTTAACAGCTTTCAAGCAGACAGGGATGGGTGTCAAGCGTATGTTTATTAATCATAAAAAGGAAATAATAATAATTCAATTGAAATAACCGACCTTTAGACTGAGCTTCTTGCTTCCCTATACCCTGATGTGCCATTTTCTTCCCACTGAAGGGGCTGGGGAGGGCACTTCGTAGGTTATTCATTATATACATAGATGTGGTCATCGGATTAGATACTTTTGGTTCAAAGTTAAATTCCTCGGTGAGCGAGTCAAATGGTCCTTTATTCGTTTCGCGTGGTTGGAATGTTAATGATATCCTGTGATAAAAAATACGTATCTTTTAAACATTTTTAGATCTAGAAAACTAAAAGTTATATAAAAAATAATATTTCAACATTATATAATGCTATAATTACACATAAACTAATTAATGAATTAAATACATACAGAGATACAAATACACTTGTTTCTATTAGTTATAAAAAAGGTCAGAAATATACTATAGTAAAATGATAGTAATAGGATTTAAACTGGTAAACTTACATCTTAATTATAGCATTATATTAAAAATAATATTTCCACATTATATAATGCTATAATTACACATTAACTAATTAATTAATTAAATACATATAGAGACACAAATAGACTTGTTTCTATTAGTATAATAAAAAATGTCAGAAATATATTATAGTAAAATAATAATAATACGATTTAAACTGGTAAACTTACATCGGGAGAGGGGTTGTAGTATTATTGCCTTTGAGTATATTTCCCTCAAACGATGCATCATCCATTGTAGTCTGGGCTACGTGCGTTGCGGGCAAATAATCGTTTTCCTAGAAAATGCAAATTTAAATATTTAATAAATTATAATCAGCTTATAAAGAGAGATAATAAAATATGCTTCAACACTACTGTTAGCTTTAATTCAGGCGATATAAAGTATTTCACATTATAAAACTTATTCAGAAAACCAAATCTAACTAATCAAATAAGTATTTCAATTATAGAGAGGAACTTCTTCGACGCATCTGTTTAATTTCCACTTCGACTCAAAACCACCACCAACCACCAAAATACCACAAGTATTTTATTCAGACTTAATTAACAAAATTTGTGATTTATGATATATGTATAGTACGCGTCACGAATCTTAAGCGCTGAACGATACCTGCGCAGAAGTCAAAAATAAGGTATCGAGGTAGCGGTGCGGCGCGCGGGGCGCGTGATCGTCGGATGCGCGAGCGTTGATTGGTTGTCCCAGTCGTGTTGTCTTTCTCGCAACAATACGACAATTACGAGTGCGATTCTACCGATGCGCAGCTATTCTTGTCAATCGCTAAACATAAATGACGCGTACTATACCAGCTCATTATAAAAGCATAAACCGTTTACTCACATGATAGTAAAGATCCAAAGCGGTAGTTTTAACACTGACGGTGGTAGGAAGTGGTCGCGTGGAGGGCGCCTGTTGACACAAAATGGTAGCATTTTGGAATTTGAACACTAAATAATCGTTTCTAACCCGACGCGTCTCTCGATTGATACCAGAGCGAAGATCTGCTATGGGGAACCTGGGAAGTATGAGATGAAATTTATCAAATTAATCAATTAATATTATAATTGACGAAAATAAAATAGTTGAAATTAAACGAATACGACATATTCATTATATTCATACTTACACGATAATACAATTCATACTTTGTTGTGAATTTTAGTATCTTGCAATATAAATGAAATATAAATGAACTGTTCGACAGCAAGTATTTACAAATACATAGACAGAATGTGCGTTTTTTATATATTATTTGCAATACTATTGCTACTTGAAATATACAACAATTTCTTATTGACTTTACCTCTATTCCTTCTTTATTAGATTAATGAGTAGATATATCGTTGATAATGTAGCTTTCCAATAATATATTTTAAAATTGGTTTTATACCTCAATCTATTTACATTATAATATGTTTGATATAATATTTTACCTCAGAATTGCATTCAAATTAGGACACTGTAGTGTGAAGTTGAAATGGTTCCTTTGTTGGCTCGTAGCGGCCGCGCTGCTCGCAGTCTTGCTGGGGAAGAACGTCGCTGACATACGCTCTATCACTGTTAAATCTATGTCTACGTGAAATGGCGTGCACTTTATTCTGAAACATACAAAAAAAACGTCAAAATCCATACCATTTAGACATAGAATATTGAAGGTAAATAAGGGTTAGAGATATTGATAGCTAGCTACGCCCCGTTACCTGCATAGTTTCCATCCCTGATTCAATACTTAATCTACCTTTATACTTAAGCCAAATGCTATCCTACAATCCTCGCATTTTGGCGTAACGTTAAATATCACATATCACTCCGTGTTACGATCACATAAAAAATCGATACTTAAAATTCCGGAGATCATTATTTTTTTTTATAAACCCTTTAACTGTTAATTTTAATATTAAAACACTTACACAACATCGGTCGTTGGATACACCAGTTTTTTTTCCCCACCCATTCGCATGTATTTTGACGTTTGTTTGAAGTTAACTCTTATATTAGATTTTGGCGATGCTATGCCAGGATCGTCCTCCTCTGTAAAGGGTAAAAAAATATAGAGTCAGTTTCCAAAATGTAATTTACACCAACATAGACGTCAATAGTTCTAAAGTTAAATATTGATTTACTGTCATATGACGTCACTATACAGTACTATCTAGTCTAGCTTCTTTATCTATATAAATCCTGATCCTGTTTTTGTCAAAACCTATTTAAAAGACCATAACACTCACAAACAATGACGCTTTCTATTAGTAAAATTTATTTTAAAAAACTGTTCGCCATAAAAAAATTGTTTTTTTTAACTGACTTCAAAAAAGGAGTTTATATGTCTTTTGTGGTTTTTTTACTATACTGACCGTTATCAAAGTAAATCAAGTCATAGTTAAGTCTCTGCATATCTTCCTCGTCGGTGGGCTGAATGAACAGGCACTCTCGTACCAACGCGCAGCGCACGCCCGCCTCGCACACAGTTTGACTGCCGTGTGACGTCACTTTCTCGCTCCCGTCCATGCTTATTTCTGACGCTAGTAACCTGAAACATATGTACGAAATGAAATATATACGTATACATTCCCAAAATTGGATTTAGATATAAGGTCTGACTAGTTGTATGTAAATTAAGAACAAAGGTAATTCAACTAACACCCTTCATTGATGTGACAACATTTATTTATTAAATCTTAAAGTGTTTAGATGATTTATAAATTGAATATCAACTTTACATATTTGTGTGTTGTATTTAAAAAAAATAAGGTGTAGTGATATAGAAAGAGCAATAAAATGAGTTTAAGATACCTTATATGGTCTAAATCAGTAGCTTTATCCAAAGATTCGTTTATGTTTGTCAGATCCCTCTTCTCTTCAATTCTCGTGAACGTTTCGATACGAGAGAAGAATTCTGCGCTCACTTGTTGTAACTGGACCGCAGAGGAATGCGAAACGCAATTAACACTCATTGGTGTTGGTACTAAGATATCCTGAAAGACAAGAGTTGCAAATTGAATACCCAAATTAAAGCAATATACTAAGTAAATATGTCTCAAATTAAGTTATTATCCATACTAATCTTATAAAGGCGAAAGTAACTCTGTCTGTCTTACCATCACGCTAAAACTACTGAACCGATTAGAACGAAATTTGGTACAAAGATAGTCTAGAGGCTGGGGAAGGACATAGGCTACTTTTTTTTAAATCAACCCCCAAAAGGTTGCGCGAGGGATTGAAACTTTTTATAATTTTACGCCTTCACGGCCAAACCGCGGAACCGATTGTAATGAAATTTGGTACACAGATGGTCTAGAGCCTCAGATAAAACATAGGCTACTTTTTAACTGAAAAAAGGGTTATAAGGTGAGAAGCGAGGGGGACGCCAAAGTTTATATGAAAGTCCACGCGGACGGAGTCGCGGGCAACGGCTAGTTTACATATATACAGGACTTGGAATGTACCTTAATTTTAAATTTGTTTAGATTTACTAATATTTTTTACCTTATGCAGAAGAACGCAAGATATAGATGCTATTCTCAGACTAACATGAGACACTTCTGCTGTAGGATCACCATCTATGTGTGGTACTGTAAAAAAACATTTTTTTTAATCCATAAAAGTTATTGAAATAAATTGTTATAGTATAATGATTTATTTTTGGAAGAATAGAAATTTATATGTATGTTATCATTACAAATTAATAAACAAAGGACTCTTACCTTTTTTATTTCTCTTGATCCGTGGCTGGGCAGTTGGTATATTTAAGCTGGATGTCATACTAGCGCTCATAGAACTGACTGAAGAGTTAAAACTCTCAGACATTTGATTCTCTGAAGACATTGGATGGAATCTCTCGCTATCTATTTCACTCTCTTCTGCAAAAACAAATTTTCTCTTTATTACTTGTATTCACTCACATAATTATTTTAAAACTTAGCATATTTTTCGATATGTAGGAATTATAATGTGAGTATATTATGTCATTTATTCTTTACATTTCATTTGAAATAAAAAAAATATGATGCCTAAGTCAATAATTATTATTTTTAAAAATTGTTACCTATACTAGGCCCCGACCATCCCTGCATAGCTGTAGGTTTAGCTCTCTTTTCCAAATTTCCAAGCAGCTGGGCTTCAATAAGTTGGAAATCAGCTGATGTCATTGGCTTGCACTGCACATTCACTCCACTAGGCCGAAGTGGTAAATTACTACGAAATTTATTATATAATAAACTTATATGAAGACATACTCTTCATCTCATGCCTCCATAATATACATTTGATGAAATATAAATTTGGTTGTCATAAAAAATAAGTCAAAAATGCGGAAAAAGACCGAAAATAACCACTTAAAGTAAATATTCAAATTATCATAAAAAATTCAAATTTTCATTAATAATATCATAAATAGTAATATAAAAATTTGTCCTGCATGTGAATGTTTTAGGTACAATGTTTTATCATTGAAATAGAAACTTATCAGGCATATCGTAATATAACAGATAAATCTAGAAAGTTAGCAATGTATTGTGAAATGAAATAAAGGTCAAGGAACCTGTACTTGCCTATAACTTGTCCTAACATTATTATAATATACTTAAAATAGTCTCAAATACCTTGTGTCTTCTAAATCTGGTTGGACCATTGCATCACACAGCTCAATCAATGTGTATAGTTGTCTAGGTGTCATAAATATTAGAAAAGATCCCAATAATACTTTTACTTCCACCTTTGGACCTTCAACCTCCTCTGAGTGTTTTAATTTCAATGTTAGCTCTTGGTAACCTGTCAGCTTAGCAAAGAGTATGGGGTCAGGTTGACTTGCTTTTTCATCAGGAGTACTTTCTCTGGTAACATCACTTTGTCTATCCTCTATTATCTCTCTAACAGGGTCAGAATCAATGGTTGATATCACACTTCGGGCTTCATAAAACACATCAGACATAGTACTTTGGTAGTTCACATCTGTTGCTTCAGTAGAAGTCCCTTCTGATTTATCCGCTTGCGAAGATGCTGACTTTTCCATGATCAAACTTGGAGCCATAGTTCTTAGTTTTGATGGAAACTCATCAATGTAAAAAGTTACACCAGAGAACTTAATTTTTTTATTTGTATAAGTAGCAACTACATAGGTTTTGTTCTTTTCTGTATCTGATTCTTCAGGAATTGATTCTGCACCAGCTTCATCAAAGTAGTCAACACTAAAAAATAAAATATATTAATGTAGCAGTAGTAGTAATTTTTATAATAATTATTTTTTTCATAGCTTTTCTTACTTTTTAATATGAGCTTCCAAGGCAATACCTTTTGTCCCATTTTTTGGGACATGTTCTATCCTTACTTTTGTGTTGATGAATTTTACTTTCACCCTGCTGAGAACTGCAATATTAAAATATGATTTTTATTGTCTTTGAATATTTAAGTCTTGTTTTTGTCTGTAAAACATAAACTACCATTTTTCCAAATTAAAGAGGTTCTTATGTATAAATAACTAAAATAAGGCACATTGACACACAGTTTCTGAACACATTTAACATTAAGCAAATGTTTCTTATTTTAATTATTGTTTGAGACATTGTGCTCCAGTTTATGTTTGTGTTAAATTTAATAATCTTAAATGACAAGTATTAAGTAAGTATTCTCTGTAACACTGACTGACTGTTACTGACTGACTTAAAAAACTGATGTTCAAATAAATAATAAAATATTGTAAAAAAAGGAAATGGAAATTTCTCGTATCGGAGGCCAAGACCCACTTCGGGGTCAGCGCGCCCAAGGAGTAGAGTAGTAGTAAAAAAAGTTTTGTTTCTATAAGCAAACTACTCACTGGAGTCAATAGCATGTGCAAACATTTCAATGCCCTCCACTGGATTGCACTCCTGAGGTCCAGCCTCTTCTCGAAGGCATTCTGCAGCAAGCTGCATTGATGATGACATTGAAGACCACATAGATTCCAGCATTGAAGACACTGAGTATGTGATTATTGATGTTATAATCATACATTGGTATTATTTCGGTAAAAAACTTTTCATTATTTTTGTTGTATGACAATGGTAAATTTTTATTATTTAGTAAGTTTATGCAAAGAAGCTAATTAAATAATAATTTAGTTAATTATTATATTTATTACCAAGCAAGTTTGAATAATCTAGATGGACAACATTGATCAACAAGTGTTTTGTTTATATCATAGTGTATACTCAAAGTTTTGCAATAGATATAATTTTTTATTTACTCCCAGGCTTAGATAGTAGTGGGTCTTAGGTTTATGAGGGGAGATATTTTTACTATTTTTAGTGAGATATTAGATCAACACTATACAGTCAAAGTATATGGTTTAAAATTGTATAGAAGAAAATAAGAATATCAAGTGAAAGAAGTGTTTACCATGAAACAAGTATTTACCTGGCTCTGTTCGCACTTTAGGCTGAACTGTGAGAGATAGCCCATCGATCTCAACAACTGAATCATCTTTAAGTAAAGTTGACCAAGGCACAGTAACTGTAATTTCTTGCATATGTCCATCGACAATTTCTAAAGGCCAGTTTTGGGAATCTCCCAATTCATTGAGTGCCTAAAATATGAGAAATAGTAAATAGTTATATTATATTGTCTTTAATATATTGATGATAATTATAGATAGCTATAACAAAAATAAGTTATGTTTTTGTTTAAACCATTTTCACTTTTATTAAATGGATAAATATTTTAACTAGAAAAATCAACGATCCTTTGGCTTCTTTTATAAAATTAATTAATTTATATTAAGAGAGAATGAAGTAAAAATACATGAAAAAAAATAAAGCCTTGTGATTCTTCTATTAAATTAGTACAAGCTTAAATTGAATAGTAATATATATTTCCTTTGTTTCAAAACATATCATACAACACGTGTTTATTGAATTAAACGCACTTTATATTGGCAAGGACGAATATTATTAACAATGTATGGGATCCAATCTAAGCTATTCTAAATAAACACTGAAGACTTAAATCAATATATAAGGTGGCAAGAACATGTAAATATATATAAGTATTAATAATTACCTCGCAATCAAGACTAACTTCTGAAACTGTCCCCGTTCCATTGTATAAATCCACACTCAGCTGATCTAAAGTAAGTTTTTCTTCGAGGAAGTTTCCAAGATACCGTTGTAAGAGATACCTACACGCTCTTTTTTTGATACTTTCCGACCATGGGTACCAAAACATCTTCACGGATTCAAGATCATTACACTTTTAATTTTTGCTTTTGTGCGTAATGACTATTGTGATTTGCCTGTGACTTCAGTGATCAGTCAAGAACATACGTAAATAAACACTGATGAAAAGTGTTGCCATAATATTTATTTTAATATAAACAAAGACAAAAAAGACTATCATAAATGAAATAGTTAGGCTTATGCTTTTTTTAATAAACATTCTGTCAAATTTTTATATTATTACTATTTTACTGCTTGATATGTAATAATAATTATTATACTTATTTGTTGATTTTAACATTAATGCAAATGTTATTACTAAAAAACTCTAAACATATATAATTGATATAGAAACACTTAAATTATTTTATGCACTCTTATAATATAATATATTATTGTGGTTAAATATAATAAAATTTTTCTTGACTTTGATTTCGATCACATGTAAATATGTCTAATCTATAATAAGTTGCACCTATATTAGTAGCATAAAAAACAGTGCCAGAAAATTCTGAAGACCCCACGCCAGATGAAGAAAAGGCAAAACAATCCGTATTATTCATTATTAGAAAAATATCTACTTCCGACACTCTTATATCAGCTGTAAAAGATTAATATAAAAGCTATCAAGTTTCATTAAATAAAAAACGCTTTAAAACGATTTTCTAAAAACAACTTACTATTATTACTTCGATAATATATGTCCATTACTCTATTCAATCTAACAGTTGGCCATATTTTTTCTTCCATGTAAAGTAAACTATCTAAAAGAATACATTTCCTTCATTTATTTTATCATAAAGCTGTTAAGTTTACATTTTATTATCATAGTACTCACTTTTACATGATCCTAGAGTCATTAGAATTTTATAGTATGGAAGGCCAATTGCTTTTATTGTCCTTTCAAAACGCATTTGAAGCGTAGTATAAAACAGTGTGTTTATAATTATTATGAGCAACACACTCCTATAATACATTTTTTCTCGTATTTTATTATATTGTTTTATTAGAATCGATAACTACTAAAAATGTTGGCAGGAGGACTTTGAATTCATCAATGATTAAATGTTCCTATAACAAGGAAGATTGAACGATGACAATATGTGTTGTTGTAATAGTAGCTAGTGTTTGAATTTAACCTATTGTTTGCATATAGGTAGGGAATTAAACTGCGAATATGGCTACATTCTAAAGGCTTAAATTAATAATTAGGTATATACCAATCAGTTTTATTTATCTTCTTCGCAATGAAACTCTAATGTTACTGTGTCGACTTAAGTAATAGGAAACAAATTTCAATAAATTCAGATAAATATTTATATTTCATAATTCATTTTTTTTTGCATTAGCCGTAAAATCTTATAGCCGAACGTGCTCCGGCAACAAAACCAGCATAGGTTTCCGTCACAATCTGGTTTATATATTCTGGAGGTACAAGGAAACCATATTCATAGCCTGGTAGTTCTAATGTATATGTTAGTGGAATGCCAACAGCACGAGTCCAATCTCTGGAGGTACCCGTTGTGAAGTATAGTATCTGGGCAGCATTTCCTACGATATAGCTGTCCGCTTTATCCAGCTTATATTTGTCTATTGCTTGAGCCATTTCCACGCCAACTACTTGCAAAATAAGGCCGTTGGATGGTAAGGTACCTAAAAGTATTTAAGTTCATATACATTTATGTACCTAGGTGTCAGTGAAATCAAATATCACAAGAACAAAGAAAACTTTGATGGTTGTAGTTCATAACTTACCATTGTTTCCCCAAGCGTACAAAAACATGTTACCAAAACTGTGAACTGATATGTACATAGGAATTCGGTTGAGGTGTGTTAAAACTTCATCTCTTATTATCCGTATTTCGGGCTCCGAGAACGGTCTTGGCCCCTCATAAACAATTGTGCAAGGGTCAGCACTTGCTGCGCTTGTTCCGAAATAATGATCAAAGTTGCGATTTCCGTCTACGCCGGGACATTCGTCGCTACCTTCGTGAGACCTCGAACGTGTTTTGCGCCATAAACGGTCCTAAGATAAAGATATTAATATAGTAAACAGTATAATGATGCGATTTTAATATTGTATGGCTTATTGGTTTAGAAATTACCTCTTTCATTGAATACTCATATCCATCAGGATTTGCCATAGGAATAATGATCCAATCGATGTTTTCAACTAAATCCTTCTCTGTAACGTCGACTACCAATTTATGGATCAGGTATAGAGCTACAGGAGGTGTTACCCATTCTCTTGCGTGAACTGCAGCGTCAATTACTATGACTGGCTTTCTGAGGTCCTCAAACCGAGTGGTAGAAATTCGAACGCTTTTGATTTGTTTACCCTCGTAGCTTAAGCCCGCATTGATAATTGTTACTACATGAGGATATTTTTCAGCAAGGCTATCTAGATAATCATTAATCTAAAGAAATAAAAATTACATTAGTTATAATTAACTCTTTAAACCATTTAATGGATTGTTACTGTAATAATACCTCTTGATATCCATAGTATTGGTCCCATGACATTGAGCTATTGTTGCTAGATCTGCGAGCTCTTATGCTTTTAAGTTTAGATTCTTCATCCCGTATGATACTTAAAGTAGAAAAAAAAATTAAAAAGTCATATTATAAATTGGTATGTTCATATATTATGTAGTTATTTGAAAATCTAAACAAGTAATACTTACTCAGCTAGATTATTTGCGACAATTTCATACCGCATATTGTTTTGTTCAAAATAACTGAGCCAATATGTTTTTTCTTTCGGAGCCAGTTTAAGGAGGACTTGTAGCTCGCCAGTTTGGGAAATGACAGCTGGTCTTATAGAGAGGTAATCAAGTTTGGCTTCCAATTCTGCAAACACCTTTGATGGACCCGTAACTCGATAAAGTTTGTGCCTTTACAAGGTTAGAAAACAATTAAATTTCTATATAAATAACTATTAAAAGTATACTTTGGGTACGAAGTATGTGAAAATCTTTTCTAAATAATTTCAATGCACATACCCTTCATATTTTTCATGGTATCCAAAAACAGTTCCTGTAAGCAGCACTAAAAGTATAACTGTTCGGGCCATTTTTTCAAACTGACGCTATTTTTATCGTTTGGTTTAAGTGTTTTCTATACTTTTATCTTGTGATGATTACAATTATCGAAAAAAATAATCCATAGTCAGATTAAAAGTGGAGGATAAATAAGGTATCATAAATTAATCCAAATCGGATATTTATATTGATTATATTATTTAGCTTGCTAGTCTGTTGCAATTTATTATTACCTACCTGTTTATACTTTTATAACCGTTTTATGTATAATAGTGCCTTTATAAAGTTGAGCTTTTCATTTCGGACGGTAAGAGTAGGAAAATAAAAGAATAGTCCCAAAAAATTTCGCATCTTTGTTTTAATTCAAATAATTACACATTTTATAAGAAAATATAGAGAGCTTAAATATCTGTGGGGTTCAT
Source organism: Eurema mandarina (assembly GCA_018238005.1). NCBI lineage: Eukaryota > Metazoa > Arthropoda > Insecta > Lepidoptera > Pieridae > Eurema > Eurema mandarina. The sequence goes on along the minus strand of DWAJ01000128.1, from coordinate 25,189 downwards.
AAATACAGCTTACTGCGTTGTACATTTCTTACGAAGCAAAGGATAAACATAACGCTTTAAATATTGTTGAACATTTCTCTGAAATCCTTTATGCCACCAAACGTAGATCATGGGATTAAGAATACTGTTTAAGAAAGCCAGAGCTGCTATTGGACCACCGAGCAATATGCGAAGATTAAAACATTCAGGATTTGTAGCTTTGTCTTCGCAAAATGCAAAAAATATAACGATTATAAAAAATGGCATCCAAGTGCATATAAAACTGCCAGTAGTCAACATTACGATAATGATCGCTCGCCACTTGGTCTTGTCCTTTACTTTTGGTAACTTCATTTTCTTGGCATCTGTCGTCACCTTTGGATCTTTATCGATTGAGAAACTGCTCTCCGCCACGACAGTACTGGTCGAACCTAAGCTATCTCCAGATTCATATTTATTACGGCTCTTTTCAATGTTTCTTTCTCTTGAACATTCATCATTATTAAGATCGTCGTTACTTTTAGATTTAGTTTTTAAATCGCCAAGCTTTTGTTTCATATGTTCTACATCGTAAGTGGAATTAAATGAAGAACTTCTTTTTAAATTGGAAACATTAATTGGTGATACTTTCATAGATTGAGTATATTTCTTAACATTTTGATTACCTCGGTAAATTCTCATTTCTAGCTTTATATTTGATCGCGCTGGTTTAATGGTAGCATTAATTTCTTTTACCTTTCTTAAAGCACGAATCAAAATGATTATGTAAAGAACAGCAACGACAACGATTGGTACGATGCTAAGTATAGAATTAAGAAGGATAAGCGGCTTTGGAAATACGGCGACGTAATAACATTTGGAATTAAGCTCGCGAACTCTCCAACCAGTAATTGGCAAAAATCCTAAAGTTATGCCTGAAAGAAAATATTTTATAAGAAAAACACTAGGTTTTGTTTTAGAATTTCTGGAAATTTGAGTGTAACTAACCAATGATCCATATGAATCCGATACAGATGCGTACTTTCTTCGTATTAACCCAACGATGATAGTATAGTCCATGCAAGATGTAGATATAGCGATCTATTGCAATAAGTCCAACACTGAATATTGATACCATGGCGGGGCATACTAGCATGCCTAGAAGAAAATTTTCAGTGATGAAAACAGCGTATAATGTTTCAAAAATTTATTATCTTTTTATAAGTTTGATTATGCTTTAAAAAGGATAAAGATCATGATCAGGTATCAAAGATGGTAGGTATATTTGATACCATGCCCTGCGGTAAGTGACTCTATTCCCCCCATTTTTTATCTCGTCATATTCCCTATTAATTAAAACTGTGTGATTTCTGTTATACTGTGTGATTCTAATTTCTATTATATTCTCTTGGAACTGTTTAGAGTTAATAAAGCTGATATTGTTAAATGGAAAAGTAAATACGACATCTCAAACCTGTTTGAAAAATGCATAATGTAGTGGAGCTCACGGGGTTATCAATGAAGACACCAACAAGCATAGAAATCCCAATTATCGTATCGGCGAGAGAAACATTTCCAAGTAATAAGTATGTGCTTTTTGTTTTTTGACCTATAACAATACATAAATATATGACATACAGGATTTTTATTAGAATTACGATGGCAATAATGCAATTATCTTAATACATATATACAAAATAATAATTATGTTGAAGATAAGCTTTTAGTGTTATTTGTTTTTTTAGTTATAATAATTGATAATGAAGTATCAAATAATGTAAAATTTAAGCTATTTACTTTTGTGTTGTTTTGTTTGTCTTCTCGAAATTTATATCTATATCTATACTAATATAAGTATAAAGCTGAAGAGTTTGTTTGTTTGTTTGTTTGAACGCGCTAATCTCAGGAACTACTGGTTCGAATTGAAAAATTCTTTTTATTGAATAGACAATTTATCGAGGAAGGCTTTAGGCTACATAACATCACGCTGCGACTAAAAGGAGCGATGAAATAATGGAAATACAAATCAACGGGGACGAAGTCGCGAGCAACAGCTAGTGTTTAATATAAGTAGCGACTCGCACTGGCTTTGCACGCACGCATATAATACTGCATGTATTATATAAACAATATATCTACATTTCTTGAACAGCTATGTGTTTAAAAAACGACAAAAAAACGTTGCATAGTTTTATTAATACCGCGAATAGTTACTTTGTTTTGTACCTACTATGTAGTGACGAATTTACCTACCTACCAATTATTACTAAAAAAGGGTATTGACTATTGTGTAATATATTCTCTAGTAAATTGTTGGATAAACAGCAAGTAACTACTAACTATTGTTATTTGAATACGGCACAAATTAAACAAACCTAAGATATTCTTGCTGACTAAAAGGTAATGCAAATAAACCGTATTATTTATATCAACAGATAGTATAACCTCCATTGATTGTTCATGTTATCGCTTTGAGAATAAAATAACATGATCATTAGTATATAGCTTTTAACGTTCGCGACATTAAACGTAATGAATGGAAAATTATTGTTTTTGTTAAACATTAAAAAATATTGCAAAATGCTATCTGATTTTGTATAAACATATTAAAGATATAATTATATTTTATTAAAAAACAGCTCTCTAAAGATAAATTATATAAAGCTACATTGATATTTTTTAGTAAAAGATGTAGATGTGTTTACTAATATTATTGGATGTTGAATTACCTTTCTTTAAAATCAAGCCACTGGATATTACGACAGTTACATTACTTAAAAAAATAAGGACACCAAATACACACGCTACAGGTCTATACTGTAAAAATTGCTCATGTTCTCTCCTGTTAAAGTCTTCTAGAAGAGTCGAAAAGTTAGATAACAAATCATTTTGATTACTGAATAAATGTGCGCTATAATTTTGTATCGCGATAGTACTGTTAGAGTTTATACTCATAGCGTTAAGAATTTGCGGTTATGAGTATATTAACTGAATGGTACATGTCAATACTACCGGTTACCACGCGAAAGACTAGTCCAAGACAAATATTGCGCATCTTTAAGGAAAAGCTGACTAGTTTAGCATATTGTTTATAACGATGAAACAATGCGCTTTTAGAGTTCTTTGGAATAGTTAAGAATTTAATAAGTTTACAGTTAACTGAGGTCTCTACTTAAAAGGTAAAATGAAATTGATTCGTAATAGGATTTATAATAGTTATTAAAATGCCAATTTAATTAGAATAAAAAAACATCTTATAATTATATCATTATTTCATCAATTACCTAGTTCAAAAATAGATTTATGTAACGGAGCATATTATCTACGCAAAGTTAAACCATTAGAATGAAGAAAGTATTTTTCACAATTATTATATTTTTCGAAAGAACCAAGTTTAGTGACCAACATTTAATAGAGAAACATTTTTTAACGAAAACGTAATTCAAATGGTTATAAGCTACTGACTAGTAACAAGATATTGTTCTGTAATGATGTTCAATTTAACTGACTTGAATACAAATTGTTTATTTACATACATATTTCGTAAAAAGTAGGTAGGTTTTCTACGTTTTTATATATTTTTTATATTGTTGTTCATTATGATATTTAAAAATATGCATCGTTTAAATTAATAAATGAAAAAGTTATTCTTTTAATGCAATGATATTATAGTTAAAACAATCTACATATAATATATATTTTGGAAGATTGTAATTGCCTGTGTCGGCGATAAGGAATGCTGGTCATTGTCTTTCAATATAAGTTTAGGCAAGTGGCATTACCATTAATAATGAATTTATTGATACATATTATAATTTGTCTTTCTTGTTCCTTGAGTTACGTGTCTCGTGGTGGTAGGAATTAAACCATGTTTCTCCTTGACGTATATTCCTGTTGCAAAATGTGGATAAAATGCGAAATAATTTCAATTATTTCAGGTACTTAGTTAAAGGTTTTAGAAGAAGTAAAAGCTGGGAGGTAACGAGGGTGATAAATATGTAAATATACGAAATTTTACAAAAATCAAAAAGTAATCAATTCATATCCGTATTCCAGAGAATTAAGATGAAGTGAGATCAATTATTAAAATATTTAGATCGACTGTTCCATTTAATATTTATCATCAAAAATATCTTTAGTCTATTCAAATAATTCTTGGTGTACTGGTAGTGATGAGGTGACTGTCCTAGTTTCTATTATAGCATTATTCCGCATAATGCGGAATACGTTAAATGTTTTTACTACATCTTTCTTCATTCGTGTATCGATAACTCTCAAAAGTACTAAGTAGTACTTTCACTTGATGGTAGCATGTGCGGTACCAGAAAATTAACATAATATGTACAAGGACAATTTTGCCTACGATCCGTTTTGATCTTTAGTCTATTTATTATAACAAAATAATCTTGAATTATCTATGGTTTATGAATGTCATGTGTCACTAAGACATTTTGACTTGACTTCAGACTTTTGTCAATGAAATTGTCTTGGAAGTTAGAACTAATAATAATCGAATATTGATAATTGAATTTCATTATTTAAAAAGAATATAGGAATATATTTCAGTGTATGAAATTATCTTAATTAATCTGATCATGTTTCATTTACCTATACTAAAACAGCTTTCGCGGTATTATATCAAATTATCTTATAACCTACAACATTTTATATGTAACCTGTTTATTAAGAGATATTTTGAATATTTTTAGGCTAGCGATTAGCTCTACTAAAATACAAATAAATACGAAGAATATAAGTACAACAGCGATTGCACAATTTAAAATTTCAGATCAATTATGGTATGTCAATGTAATTATTTTTATTATAAAGATATTTCGTTTTTCATTGTTTTGATATGTATAATTTATGTGTCAGGGCTGAACCAATGAAAAAGAAGAAGAAAATGGATCCAGCTATTGTAAAAGCCAGAGAAGACAGAAGAAGGAAAAAGTTGGAGAAACAAATTAGAAGATTAGAAAAAAATGCAAGACAGTTAAAACCAATTGATGAAATTGAGCCTCCATTACACCTTCTGGATGAATCGAGGTAATTGAATCTGATTCAGGATTATTGTACTAATGTGGTATATAGGAATGGTTGTAGTGAATTTTTATTTATTTTATACTAAACCTTCCCTGTAGTCTTATTCACATTTATGCATGTATTATACACCTTCCCCTTGAATCACTATTTATGATAAAAAAAACTGCTTAAAATTTGGCTGCGTAGTATTTAAAGATTTAAGTATACATAGGGACAGACAAGAAAGCAAATTTGTTTTTACTACATAATGATATTGAAATAACTACCAACTATTTTAATTGCAATATAATTAATGTAGTTCTATTTTACTAAATAAATAGCCTCTTTAATTATTAGCAAACGAAAACGGCCAGCATTAAATTTGACATTGGAGCAGATTGAAGCCCGTGCATTATTGAACAAGGACTGGGCGAGGTACAAACGCCAGGAGTACATGGCCAATGTGGCACAAATTGATAGAATAATGGCAGCACAGAAGAGAGCCCTAGATAAATTATATGAAGAATCGGAGGATCTATATAATGAAGCAATTATGGTAATTATTTGAAATTTAATATTATAACATTCATATAACATAAATATTTTATACATTGACACAATCCCTTTCATCATTTCAATTAAAATAAAAATAAAAATCGTTTATTAAGCATTTACTATAATAATTATAAAAAATAGGTCATGACGATCGCCTCAACTAGGTATATTCTATGCTAGAGGCGAGCATCGCCTTCCACACTTCATCCTTCCTTATAAATAATAATATAAAAATTAATAAAATTATAATTTTTGAAGTCAGGAACAGCATGAATATTTAAATTATCATTTACTTTTATAACATTAATTGTTGATATTATAGTTAGTATTATTTTCATTTCAGCCTGATCTGCAACTAATACCATACAGTGTGGAAGGAACATATGCGACACCGCCAATCAAAAATTATGATTCACCTGACGGAGAATATATTGATATTTCGAAAAAATGGGGCAATTAATATGAATATGGTGTTTAATTAGCTGTTAATAAAATATTAGTAGGAAATGATTTTGACTATTCAGTGTATTCATGATTTAAAAGATACATACTTGTGTACTTAACCGCACTCATGTGATTATAAAAGTATGTAATGGAACCTTTGCAAGAAGAATATTGTTCAGCTTACTTATATGTAGTAGTAGAATTCTATAGGTTGGGTTCTAAAAAAAAGGTTAGTTGAAGATTACAATACAAAATAGTGCTATACAATACACTTAAATCATGACTTTTTAATTCAGACATTTTTTGTAAAGAAAAAGAATATAAACTCAGAATATAATTTTGAAGGTTTTAATCAGCAAGAAACATTAAATATTGTACCATAAATTTCATATAACAATCAAAAAGTTATTTAAGAGTAAAAACAATTTCATGCCTGGCAAAGTTATGCATTTGGAAACCATACATTAAAATTCTTATTAAAGTAACCAACTTTATCCAACACCTAACTACACATTTTGAGTAATATGAGAAAATGTAAAAATAACTATGATGGTTACAATTTGAAAGTAAGTATTATGTATACCTTACTAAAAATTGATTGTTTTTGGATAAATAATGATAATTGTTGAATTCAATTACACTTTTAGTGTGCGGCAATTTAACGGTATTAATTATGGTATTGGTATTAAATTATTTGAAATGCTCAAAATGGCCAGACCCTTTTAAAGATGAGGTAGCGTATGTGGATAACCCAATTGAGTCAGGATTTCCAGGACATTGGTTACCATTGAGTGTAATAAAAAAGATGATGGAAATGCGAGTCCTTACCCTGGCTACGGAGACAAGTGTAATCCAGCCCCAAAAAGAACCACCAACAATGAAATTAAAATTACATGTCACGAGAAAAACTAAAATTGTTGGTCCAAAAACAAGTAAACTAGACATTAGTAAAGCAAAACCACTAACAAAACAACCTTTTCTAAGTACTTTCTTTTCTTCCATTTCTGCAGCCGATAAAACTGTGGGTTTAGATGAAACTACTGTAACTAATTCAACTATTACACAAAAGTCTATGTCTATGCAAGAACTTGAAACAACTAAAGACAAGACAGAATCGTTAACTAAGAAGGCGGATTTATTAACATCAACAGATTTTCCTTCAACACCTGTCTATACAACACAATCATCAATTAAGCCAACGTCAATATCAACTGATTTTAGTCTGTCAAGTGATTCTACTGTTGATTCTTCTACAACGTTGTTGACGACACCTATAACGTCAACGCAATTGACATCGCCTTCAACATTAAGAACTACATCTTCGTCAACAACATCTACTATTCTTACGACAACAGCATCGACAACAACAAAATCTACATCAACTACATACCCTACAACAAAAACAACATCAACTTCAAAACCAACGACCACTGAGATAACGACTGAAACTGGAAATCCATTTTATTAGGAAACTAGGCAACCTAGGTAATAGCAATAAACTTTTTTCAATTTTGCCTTTTTCTTTAATTATATGAAACCTGTTTGGGTAAGTAAATTGTCGATAAATTTGTTTATCCCTCAAACAATAAGTGAAGACTGTTAGTACCTATAAAACTTTGGAATCAATGACTAAGTCCTAAGAGGATTATTTCGTAATGATCGGCGCCTTTAACTAGTTTTACCTGAAAGGCCAATTTATGTTTGAAGTTGTTAGTATCGACTATCGATCTAATTAAAACTTAAAACAATATGAGAGGCAAACACTTTAAGTTTAGAATTCTGAAGGAAATCTTACAATTCAAACGAAATCAGTAGGGATTGAGTTAGAATATATCTCAACGAAGTTTGATACATTCCAGTTCATTAGCGATGAACGGAACACAAAGCTAATGAGTTCACTAGTTTCAACGAGCTAGCGTAACTCACCCGAATAGATAAAATACGAATGATTAATGTTTTCGTAAATGTTTATGTACTGGGAATCAAGTGACGATACTTTAATAATTTGGCTAGTAAGCAGTTACGTTTATAAAAACGGATTTATGTAACAATAATACCTATACTCTCTATAACATATTTTGGTCACACTACTCTATTTGCGGAAAATCTAAAACATCTTTGTAACTTAGGAAAAAAAATATTATTAGGTATCAAAGTAAAATCAACTTAAATCCATAACTAGTTAACTACTTATATAAATAATCCTAGATCCTACCCATAGTTCACATTCCTAACTATATTTTTTGATAAAAAAGTTAAATTTCTGTTTTAACGTCGTCAGGGGCTTAAATATACCTCCTAATCAAAGGCCCATGAGAGACTTACCTAGTTTTTGAATTAATGAGCATAGAGCGACATTTCGATCAATGTCAAATTGAAGAAAAACATTTGTTAACACGCATCAGCGAAAGCACTACTTAGTACTTTTGAAAGTTCTCGATATATGAATGAAGAAAGATGTAGTTAAAACATTCAATGTTAAGTATTATTCCGCATAATGCGGAAAAATTCTATAATTAAAAAACTAGGAGTGTATAGCTGTAGCCACTAGCCACCTGTTGGATGGTCCTTGCACACAATTTTTGCACAGAGAAGCACAATATATTCATAGAAAAATAAATTTGTACTTTTATTTAAAGGGCCATGACCTTTGAAAGAAAATAAATAGTAGAACCGTTTCAAAAAAAACAATAATATATCATTATTGTTTTTTTTTGAAACGGTTCTAGTGTAAAATAAATAATCTAAATGCTACAGTCTTACGAGTTACGACGAAGGTACTTTGAAAACGCTTAGGTACCTTAATAAAAATTGTTTTAATAAGTAAAGGTTGTGCATGATCATACAAAATAAGAAAGCAAATATAATTTAACAAATTTTTCAATATGTGACACTCTAATTTCCTTATCGAGTGTGAGCTGTTGAGTGGTTTAAGGATCAGCGCTAAACTTGATGGCTGTGTAAGCGAAAAGGGTGATATTTTATTCGCTTTCCTCTTTTTCTGACACGATAGGTCCATGGAAATCATACTTCAGCTTCAGAGTTCAGTGCAACGGTGACTGCCGCAGTGGAGGGCCGTGTGTCCCGTGCGTTTGTGTGAAAGTAAATGAAATAAATACGATGTTCAGTGACGATAAATGTAGATAATGTGCACGTTACTTTAAGTGAGTGATAGTAGAATGGTGGCTAGGAAAATGTAAGTTTTTTCACCGTTTTTTAAATACGGATAGCGAAGATTTTATTATTTTTAGGTGGGGAAGTAAAGTACGAAAACTTTAAATTGTTTTTAAATAATATATTGTTATTATAATTACAAGTTATCTGGTTATTTCTATTATTAGAGAAGACACCATTGCATACCCATTTTTATTGATTATTAAGTACTTTTTTTAATTCATATAATACATTGTCATACATTTGTACATATTAACAATTTAGATTTGAGATGTACTTAGGTACAAATTTACTTTATATTTCATTTTCCTCGATAATGGTATCTACAGTATACAAATTAATAAATAAATATTACATTGCTTACTGTTCAGGTACCCATATGATAAAAAATCATATCGATGCAGCTTTTGGGAATTTTTATATAAACTCTACTATAACGGCACGATATGAAGGTACTTACGCGCTTTAATTGAAACAACGGCAAAGAAATATTATCACGTTAAGCAATTTGGAAATCCGTTCACTGTTCCAAATGAACATCTTAAACGAAGCACACAACATTAAAAAATATCGTTTGTATAATGATTTATAAATTCGTTCTGTACTAATGTTTTCTTCCAATTATTTTAAATTTTATTTAAACATAAAGATAACCTTTTATTACAATATAATATACAAACAGGTTCGGAGGAATGCTAAGTTTATAAAGAGACAAAAACACCGTCTCCGTCCGAACTCCGATCGGACGGAGAAGGGCGTCGGTTAGATACGTTTTGTTGTGCAGATTGTAAAGGGTTTAGAAAGTAAGGGAATTTTACAATTCTTTTTGTAGTAGGAATGAAGAGTTGAATTCAGCTTTTAAGGTTTGAATAAAAGGTTCCAAAGCCATCCATAATTACACGTAAATTTTAAATTAATTGATAGATATGAACAATTTAATATGTATGTGTGTATTTATGTGTTTAGGTAGTTAGGCATCTAGGTATATCTCCAGAATTAAAAAAATATCTAAGCCATTGTGCCATAGAACTTCAGATTTTTAAAAGAAAGACGATTATATTTCAACAAAAAAATTACTTTATAGTTGAAAAGCTCGCAGACAAATAGACGGTTTATAGAATCGTTTCAACAACGTAACAATCTTTTCAAAAGACTTACGATACTACAATGTACGATAAATAAATAATTATAATAAAACTCTATATGTAGGGGAGATAACCCAAAAATCTTTTACTTTAGCATTTTGTGAATGCTGTAAATACAAATAGGTACCTATAGGTACATGAAAATTTCAGCTTCCTAACCGTTTGGATAAACAGACACACAAAATATGATGACGAAACTTTCATGCTACTCCAATTAGGGAAACGTAAACTAATAATAAAGTTTAAGTTTTTGGGGTATAAGCCCCATAGAATATTACTCACTAAATATTACTAACTTTTAGTAAGGCATTTTATGTCAAACGTATTTGCATTACAAAGGAAATACTTATTTAAGCGTCGTAAAGATGCTGACAAAAACTTTAAGTATGTAACATATAATGTGTAATAAAAAAGATATAAAATATACCGGAAGAAATAAAAAACCGTAGATATTTCACGAAGAAAATGTAATCGAATGGAAATTTCATTTCGTTGGTTTTTTCATCTAAATTAGTTGCCCGTCCTTGCTTATGATTGATTCTTGATTTTCTGTTGTTATTCCTTGAAAATCCTTGGAATCTTTTCCGTCATCGCAATATCTTACTAATATTATAAATGTGAAAGTTTGCGAGTATAGATGTTTGTGTATTTGTTACTCTTTCTCTCAAAAAACTACTGAATGGATTTGGCTGATGTTTGGCAATCAGGTAGATAAGATCCTGGATCAACATATTATAGGATACTTATTTATAATGGTATTGCCCCGGGAACGGAAATTACACGAGTAACCACTGGCCACGGCTTGTTACAGATATTGAAGTGTATTGGTGCTTATAAATGAGTTCTTTACGAGATTTAAATTTCCGCATAGAATATGAATTGAAATTGTCTCAAAGTAAAGTTTAACGTTTGATTACCTAGACTATCTGTTTGGAAATACTTACTGACTCGAGCATAGAAAATGATGAAAGATGTTTCATGGATTCTGTGGTCTTAAGTATTTTTTGATTGTTTAATTTTTTTTTAATAGATGCCTTAGAACCTTTGATGGGATTTGTAATGTCAGTTGTCATGATATAATATATAGGTACTATCACTAGCTTTTATGTATCATATTCAAAGCGCTTAAACTCTATATTGTTATACTATTACTAAAAAAATATTTTTTTTTATCCTAGAAAAAAAATTGCACTTACGAAATTTTACAACTTAACCAAAACTTGGAAAGCACTAATAAAATGTAAGTTAAGCAAGCATGATTAAGAAATCAATGTTCGACGAATAGACTTAAATACAGAATAGAACAGACTACAGACATACTTTCCGTTCGATGTCTTAAGATTAAGCTGTTTTTGGTGAAATTACGATGTTTGAAGTTTCAAACTTTGTAGAAGGGGGTTAGTCGTATAACTTGGTACAGCTAGATCCGAAAAACAGTGCGCAATGATGCCTAAGTTCATTCTAACGATATCAAAGACGTTAGACGTAACGATAACCTACATACATACTCCATATATAATAACAAGGAGAGTTATAAAAACATTAATTTATAAATATTTAAGTAATAGGTACGTACTTTTATTAAAGGGTAGGCTTTATTACTTACTTATTACTTTATTACTCGTGAAGATTTTCTCAAAGTTAGATATGTGAAACCATTTCGTAGTTTATTATAGATGAAAACTAATAACATCTCTTAGATAAACATCGCTAAAGATGAGAAACTCCGGTGTTTATACTTCATAGATTGTTTCATGTTCCCGAAGGCAATAATATTTATTGTTTACATTTTACAGTACATATTATGTTTGGAAAATTTTCAGCCAGCTGGGATCACAAATCTTAATTTCCTTATTTTGCTAATATAGCACTCTTATAATAGACGAAATTCGACATATTACACTGTTGCAAACAACATTCTGTTTTATTGGGAAATTGAACAGATATCTTAATAAAACAGTAGTACTAGTTATGTCTCCAATTTTATCCCCTATTCCTACTCTTTAAACCCTCTGCACCGCTATAAAAGTTAGCCTATGTTCATTCTCAAGCTTTAGACTACATTATATGTTCCAAACTTCAAATTAATATACACCGATAGACACAAAGAGTTTTTTTTTATTATTATAGGTAGGATTATAATAAATTAAAAATTGGTTGAAGGAGAAAGAAGGATTTACCCAACACTAAACTAAAAACTCAACATATTGATTTCCTTTAAAAAGGATTTTCCTTTACCTTTTATCGTATACCATAGCAAAAGATATTAATCGAAGCATGGACGTTTAATCACGTAATAAAAAAATATGCTTTAAAGTTAATAAACTCTTAATTTGATATAAAAGTTTACTTTTTTTTGAATTAATTACAGTTTTTTTACTTTACTTAATCGTTGAAAGTGTTACTGAAGTAAAAAACAGACAATTAAGTTATAAATGTACCTATATTCGAAAACAAAACAAAAGTGTATTTTCACGTTTAAAATTAGAGACCATCTAACACTAATATTATCGCTATAAATTCCACAAATAAGTACCAAAATATCGAAATACAGAGAATACAATTTCAATTCAAGAAATCTTTTATTGTTAAGATCATTTGTAATTTTGAATGTGTGAATATATTTTTACACTTGTATTCCGATGATAACATATTTTTGTAGTCCTGATGTGAGTGTAATTTTTGTTTTTTTTTTCCATTAAGTGTAATTGTAAGATACGTTCTGGCCGTGCGAATATGCACTTAAGAATTCTAGGCCATGTGTGTTTATACGTAATCTTCTTTAACGAGCACTATAAACAAGGCACGTAAAATCAACTCGCCTCAACGTTCGAGTATTTTATCAGACTTAACAATCCCTGATCCTATCAGAAATAGCGCTACTAATATATTACTTAACATTCAACGTATCATAGCATCCTGTTACTCTATAAGCACTGTATAATTTTGGGTATGCTCTGCGATTGTCAATGTTACGTCCATCTAATACTATATAAGTTATTAAAGGTCTACTTTAATAACTTTCCTTTATTGGAAATTGATCTATAACTAAAATGGGATAATTCTGCGTCCTCTTTGTGTACTTCCTTTTAGATGTAATTTCATTTTAAATATTTAGAGAGCTGTCAAGTCAATACAGCCTATACAATATAATCCTTTATTTTTTTAACACTGGGGCAAACGAGCATGTGAGCCACCCGATGGAAAGGGGTCATCGCTGTCCATGAATAATCGTAGGGCTTGGAGTGGTATAGCTCTGGGGTGGGTTGCCGGCCTTCGTTAAAACTAGGCGCATTAACAGACAATTTACATGATTTTTATGATATACCTTACTATTTCTGGAACTTTATATTTCTGTTATTACTATTTTAAAGCCTATAAATTTTTATTTTACTGGTAGATTTTGACGGGCAAATTATTTTGTTTTATAATTAATCACAGCTTAGGACATGGCATGACGTAAGATTAGTAGTTAGGCGGATTAGTGCCACATAGGAACATATTATTGTTGCATAATTTTCTATTTATTAACTAATAGCTAGTAACTTTATAAAATGTAGTTATTTCATTTTCTTTGCTGATAGAAAGGAAATGGTACTCATGACAAAAATGTATGTCTATCCACGGTATAAAATTTAACTTAATATAATGCGATAGTTGCACGCCGGAAGAATAATGGGGACCATGACTTAGTAAACTTGAGGCGCTTTCTCTCACGGACGGCTATCATTTATACTTGTAGTTTCTAGTGCCTAACTTAATTTCTTAGAGTATAAACGACACCATAGAGAAATAACTACGACCATTAAAAAACGTTGAAAAATGCTTCTATCTTTTATATTTACTTCGTTACGTTTCATGATAACGAAATGCGACTTTAATAAAGGTTCAGTTTATTATTAGAGGTCACTAAATTTATGTTCATGAAATTTGGGGTTATACGTATAGTAAATTTTAATTAAGGTGGATTCGTTAAATATATATTATAGGTACTGAAGTAGTTTAATAAACCCGAAGCAGATTTAGCTACAGTTTCAACGTTTACTGTAATTAGTATCAGATAATTGCTAAACCTAATATTATATTATGAACCTAATATTATAGTATGATTTGAGAAATATTTTTATAGCACTAGAATTTACAGTCAATAATGTGTCAATTGCCAAGAATCGCCGTTTTAGCACATCTATCAACATTCCCGATATGCGATGGATAATATTTAAAATTCTTTAGCAAAATTGTATTTACATTACATATAGACAATAAGATTCAAACGCATGACTTTTGGTTAAATAAATAAAATAAGGAGCGGCAAAAGGTAAAATAATTGTTCCAATTTTTAAAAATCGGTCATAAAAATGTTCAACAAATAATTAATTATTATGGATCATCTATTAAATTCAGAATAAATAACGTGGGAGCAGCATGTCATGGCGATGTCACTGCGGCATACAGACCAATTATAATTGTGACGGAGTAAAATAAAGCAATTATTGGATGCCAATTAAGATAACTATCTTTTTTAATACAATAACGATCTTTTTGTTTTTAATATATATGTTATAATTAATCTTCTCAAAACTACTGGGAGGATTGTAACTGTTATGATATTCGAAGTTATGATACAACATACCGCTTAAATTTTATTTGTACTCAGAATAGATAGATCGATGCTATACAACTAACTTGTTAGAGAAAACATTGACTTTAGTGCAGTTAACGGAAGCACTTATACACAATCCGCCATTCCGTTTCTCCGCGTTGTTATTACTGTCTGCAAATGATCACGAGCAAAGGTGCCATTACCGTACCAGATATTATAAGTATGAAATCTTACCTGGTAATAATTTTGCCCAATAAATATAGAATTTTAATAAAACACAAAGCATGTATTAGGAATTTGTTCATGGCGCTAAGTCTATTGAACATATAATGATGAACGTCGGTAATTCTTTAAGCGTAAAGACTGAATATGACTAAAAGACTATATTAGGTTCAAATACAATCAATAATAATGAAATACGATATACGTGTAATCAAATATTTATTTTATTTTATTGTAATTACGGATAACTTATCTGGACGTTCACCTGATGGTGAGTTATTATCTTCGCTCCGGAACATTCGAAGATTAGTTTCTTCGCGAATGTGTTGCCTAAGGGCTAATGACATGTAAAGGAAATGCAGACTTAGTATCTCTATACTGATAATATAGAGATATAGAAATAGTTTCCATTACTTGCACCGTTTTCTGTGTAAGAGGCGGTACTGTCCTGTTGTGAACAAGGCCAATTATGCCTACCACCTCTATGAAATATGTAATTGTAAATTAAAATTGTACTCTGTAATTTGATGAATCGCAGCCCGTGGAACTTATGTATTAGTCATGTAATGAATAAATGGAGAATTCGTTCAGAGAGAACTCCGAAATAAAATCGATTGTGAAGCAAACAATAGTACGAAACGAATTTGTTCACGTCAATATTGAATGGGCAATCGATTAAACGGAATCGACAAAAAAGTATGAAGTTCTTTTTACGTACCGTTGATTACTTAGCAATTCTATTTTTAGACTTAAAATGAACAAGGATGATGTGTTCGGATGATAGCGTAAATTTCTGCGCAATGTTTGTTCTTTTACGTATTTTTTTTACCCGACTTCAAAAAAATGAAAGATGTTTCTAAATTCGACCGTTTGCTTATATACTTTTTTATTTTTATTTTATGTTAGTTCGCGCTTAAATTTGTCGTCTATAGACCGATTTCGACGATTATTTTTTACAGGTAGTCCCATTAAGTAAGTAAGGATATCAGGGTATGATAATGGGAAACCAGAGAAATCAAGAGGAACTTTCTAAAATTGTATGGGCAACTATGGCGTAATTCATTTATTTATATTGATGAAAATTTTATATGCGTATGAGTTATTATGAAGATTTGCCAAGTATAGCAATAACTGTTTATTTGGTTAAATCGATACTGTATGGGTAGTAAGATTATTGCAGCATTTACTTGGTACCAACTTCAAAAAGGTAAAATAACTATTAAATCATTTTTATATACTAAATGAAAATACGTATTACTTTTTGCGAAGCAAATTTATTTTTTACTTTTTAGTTTGAAGTCGGTTTATTTTCGTTAAAAAATATTTTGATGTACCTAGTTTTTCATTCGATCGTTTTCATTATATTATTGTAATTTTAAACAGTGAAGCAGTACTATTATATTATATTACTACTACTAACTACTATGTAGTTATTTTGTGTTTAATATACTTAGGTACCTACTATATAAATATGGTTATCCTATTTAGTATAATTTAACAAGTATGCACCTAATTAAAATCTATAAGCCTGGAATATGTGAACCATGTAGATAAATTTGAATTACTGTTTAATATTCACCAACATTTCCCAACGTAATAACTACACGGGTCCGCAACGGTTTATTTCTTGATTTATTGAAGACTAGCAGTGCCCCGCGGCGTTCCCGGAACAATACCGGGATGCAAAAAATAAATATAGCCTACATATAATAATATAATATGTTACTCAGTGATAATGTAGCTTTCTAATCAAATAAGAATTATTAAAATCGGCACAGTATTTTTTGAGTTTATTTGTTACATACAAAAAATACAAACCTTTCTTCTTTATAATATTAGTGTAGATGAATTGTAGCTGTGTAATAAATCTTTAAACTTTTATCCGTTAAAAACCTCATGATTAATCATTTACCTCTTCAAATAGATAATAATATTAAAAATAGAACAAAAAAAAGAGAGAAAGCTTTATATTTCTCTAAAGAAATTACCATATTATACAATGATGTAAAACAGTAGAATTAAAAAAATAAACGAAGTATTAGAGAACCCATAAGGTGAAGGCCTTATCCAGAGAATGCCGTAACGCCTTGCCGTCCTGTCTGTAGTAAATAAGTAACAGTTTATCTAAAATATAATATTTTATATCACACGTGTGACCCATTTTATATCAACGGGCATTACGGCGTTTGAACGCTGGTAAACAATAGATACAGAGTGCCAAGAAAAAAATTACTCGAAAGACTTTCCTGCCAACAGAAAATCTATTTAAACAATGTATGATTTATGTTTTATGGCGTTTTAAGGTGCTAGCGCAGACATAAGTTAATATATACCTAAATAATATTTTCTCCTGTTTTAAATTTGACTTAGGAAAGAATGATATTTTATAACTAAAATTCCGTCGTTTTATGGTATTTGTAATACCATACAACGAACAAACGTACAAAACAAATTACATATATACCATCAAAATTATGCAATTATCTTGTATCTTACGACTGTATCTCACCAGAGTAAATTATAGGTCTCAGAAAAGTTTTATAAGGCAAGGGAAATCCAGTTTTTATCCCTGCAGTACTTTATAGGTAAGCCTTTATAGTTGATTCTAATTTGTCGTATCAGATCGGGTTGACAGAAACGGACTTTATATAGCAACATTTTGATAGATTGGACGTTTAATCGGATTGGGCGTCAGTTGCACACTCGGTCAATTAGTCTTTGCCACAGGTAAAATCGAATTTTAAAGTCAGCTGCATTTTAGGTTAAACAGTTATTTTCTATTTTAAGTTATTTACCAATTTATATCAAATCGAGTATAACCTTATTCAAAATTGTACACTCAACTAAAAAGTATATTAAGACATTCTACATTACGCATACATCTAAACACTAAAATATTTTATTATTTAAATTAGTGTTGCTTTTATTTTGAAAACTACGAATGATATGATTATTTTGTTCTATGTTTGTTGTTACGACACGTGTGCATAGAATATTTTTACCTTCAGATGATTGGTAACTTTAAAACTTTTAATATATTTAATATATTATTATATGTACAGTGATTTTCCCAAATATGATAAAGTATGCTTTACCTTTAATTTATACTCAATATTTATACATTAGGATACTTTGTACGTGATGAAGGTTTCAGTAAAATAATCTAAAAACTCATAAGAGTACTCAACTAAAACTAACACTCGCCAATCGCCTCTCCACCTTTCTTCTTTGACTAATGTAACTTAAAATAAAAATAAACTTAAAATAAAAGTGGGCGTAATAACAATAAATTGTGCAATATGTCGTACAACAATCCATCGCAACTTGATTAAGTATGAAATTTAATTAAAATATTGGCTCTTCATTGCACGCTACATTGGCCCCACTTTCGAAGGTGACAATGAGCTAAATGCCATTTTCAGTATATAAATAGCAGTAATAGCATTGACTATAGGAGTTCCATAATAATACAAATTCCAATCAGTAGTTATAACTGCTAATCCACTACATGTGTTCTTAAAAGTCGGAAACTTGTAAGTTCGCGAGATCGATTGTAAGGTTCGAAACTTGCCTTTATCTGTAAAACATCGCTTCTGCTAGCGATCTTAACTGGAAACGGCTCAACTGTTCTCAAAGCCGACAGTGAGCTCGTCTCATATGTCCACTGTTTGTCGCAACTTTCTCGTTTGTGTACGGAAAATCGACTTCCTTTGTATTTTTGTGTTAAGCTCATACTCGTCTAGATAGCGGTGTGCTTATGGCCATTTCTTGTTAAACTTAAATTATATTAGGAAAATTATGTTTATGTGATATTTTTATATCTGATTTTGAGATAACAAAATATCCATTTTCAATAGTTTTAGTTTTCAAATAGGTATATAATAAGATAAATTATTATAAGTAACTGGCGATCGATTGTGTTAAGCGGTTTAATCAACCCTTATTTAAGAAGCTGTGGTTCTAATGAATTTTATGTCATCGCGTTATGAATTTAAATTGCGGCTAATAGGATTATGACCTGAGTTAAAATCGATGACTAAAGACCGGACCTAAATTAATAAAATAATTATGTCTTTAGATTTTATTTGACTTGGTCGGCGTAGATAATATAGTAAAATCGAGTTGAGAATTTGTTTGCTACATTTTAACTAAATTGTACGGAAAGTCTACGCTGAAAAGTGAATAGACATTATTGTAGATTTATATTACATCTTGTTTTTTAATTTAATGTTTGACCCATACAAGCAATTATTACACTTCCTTCAAAATAGTTTTATCAGACCAAAAATCATAACGGAAAATTTTTACACGAGACAATGTTTGCGAACGCCTGTGAAACATCTTAACGAATGCCAAGATTTGAAGGTTTGACATAAATATTATTGTTCTGTTAGTGGGTAACATAACAAAGACAGATGTGCATGGACTGGGGAACGTTAAAGTTAAAAGTCAAAGTTAATGAATATATCGGAGTGATTGCATCACAGCTTGCTTTTAGTTCAACGGCATCGAGGATAGTGTTGGGTAACGAAGTAGAAAACGACGTTGTATTCCACTACTTTTAAATTTTGCAATTGCTGTATGAGTTCAATTGTTCTATGCCAGCTGGGAAGCATAATTTCTAGTATTTTATTAGATATTTATTATAATAGATAAAACCTACATTGTTACTTACGACCTCAATACTGCCTATTAATAAATAATAAGTTGTTAGGGATAAGAACAATGACATTTTATTTTAAAGGTAACTTAACCTTTAAAATAAAATGTCATCGTTCATGAAATAAGTACAGAGATAAAAGTCCTTTATCACTCAGGGAGGAGACATGATTAGCAAAATGTGACATAGTCCTTTTGAACCCCGTTGAAAAGGGGTATTCAAACAATTTGTTATACGTATCAAAAATAAATTTAAAAAAGGAAAAGCATTAATACTTAACAATTTACTTATTAAGAGATGCATACTGTGAATGTTTAACGTTTATTTAAGTGAAAAGACTACTATATTATTGTATTTTATTAAACGCTTACCGTACTAATATAGGTACCAACATTTGTGAGTCAATCATTGTCTCTGGATCAAGTGACTGAAACATTCGCGTGACTCACGATCTCACTTCGCGGTATGAGGTGTCACTCACTATGATAAAGGGCTTCCGAGCTGCTGGTTTTTATACATATGAACTACAATCGAAATGTTTCTAGTTACTGTTTTCGTAGAACTAAATTTGAGGCAAATGAAAAGCGTAATCAGACAATCAATCGATCCCAGTGAACTGGATAGCACAATACAAGCAATTAACCTTTGTTGGATTCCTTAGGATTAGCTGGCCTTTGTTCAGCTTAGATCAACGTAATCAATTGTCTCGTATTGAGCGCTACTTGCTGGGCATTCATGTAATTACGTAATGTAATTAAGTGATAACACCAGTTTACACGGAATTAACTATATTAAGACTGGTATTTATGAGTTCTATGTACGGTCTTGTACGCTGTGCCTGACGGGTTTACCTAACTGTGTTTTTCTGTTTTCGCGACCAGGGTACGAAATATACTGTGTTAACCCAGGTTATAATCCTCTTGCGTGCCATTCCATAGATCTTGCGTAAAAGAGTCACAATCATCATTAAATATATAAATATATAAATACACACAAACTTTCGCGTTAGTAATATTACTTAAGATAGGTGAAACTTTTTCTAATTAAATAAATAAAAATATATTTATTGCTACATATTGCAAAATTTACTTTTGCACAGCTTCCACAGAAGGTTTCCCTGTGTAGTGAAATACTGGCTCCTTTAACATTGTCTGTTATGTGATACATATTTTTATTATTATAATTGTATAAATATTGTGTCCGTGTGGGATTATTTGTAACTAGCTGTGCCAGCGACTTCGCCCGCGTAGAAAAGTGACTTTGGGCAGCATTTTTGAAAATGCCTAACCCGCGCCAACAAACGTTCAGCAAGTTCAACGTGATTCTTTAAATTGCCATAACTTTTTTATTTATCACCCGATTGAATTAAACACTAAATGTAAATTGAAAACCCCATCTAGATAGGATAAGCCGTTTCTGAGATTAGCGTGCACAAACAAACAGACAAAGAGACAAAAATTTCAAAAATCATTGTTTTGGGTTCTACTGCGTTAATAAAGGTCTCCTATAATATTTTTTCTCATATATCTTCGATGTACACACAGCGACTCGTTACATTTTTATTATATGTATTGATTGTGTGTGGAGTGTACATGAGTTGTGTATGTCTGTGTGTGTAATGAAATGGCCTGCCTTTAAATTAAATAATTTTCATTTTTAGTCCAGATCCTGAATCCATTGGAGTATATATTTTTTAATTTTTGTACTTGTGTAGTTGAGAATGTTGCTGTCAAAATGTCAGGTTAAAGTTATTCGAAGAAAATCAGCTTTTAAGCTCGAATTCAATTTAAGTTTTGAAATTTATTTGTTATATTTATAACGAGTTCGGAAGGCAACTAACCAATAAAAATACGTCTAGAAACTTGAGTAGTAGTTGCTCTTTTCAAGAGAAAACTACAAATACAGAAAATAAGGCAAACTAGGTCGACAGACGATGTAAGGAGATTCTGAAATGATAATAAACTTTGTTATCTACAAGTTTGTTTTTGCTTGTAAATAGTCTGATAAAATAACAATAAATTTCAACTTGATGATTACTTTGTTGCAGGTTATTGGCTTGTTATATAAGCATTACGATGATATCAATATCGATAGATGTAATTTACGCCCATGAACGAAGTACAGAGCACCAGGGACCTCAAACATGTGGCGGGCGGCTAAAAGGGCCGGTGGGAACGATTCAAACACCGAACTTCCCGAATCCGTTCCCGGTGCCCATCAAGTGCCGATGGATCATCGAGCACGACGTGCCCAACGGCACCATCTCGGTGTACTTCACGCAGCAGTACACCACCAGCGGGCTCACCTTCACCGAGTACATGTACTACGACGACTCCTACAAGCTGGGCGAGCGCCGCGCGCTCACCGTCACCGACGACAACATCACCAGGATCAAGTATTTACAGGTTAGTAGTCAGAGTTGAATGTTTGTAACTGTTAATTTATATTGTGTCACTGTCAATATATTACTAAATTCTAAGTTCTTATCCTTTTATAACATATAATAGCAGCCCCGGCTGGATACAAACTTTCTTCCAGAATCACTCTATTGGCACAAATTCTCTATGCATAGTTTATCATAAATAGACAGACATTTACGGCGCGTGGAGGACTTCTTTATAACATACAGTGAACGCTAAAGGTTGTTGATATTATTTTAGTTATTATTTTAGTAGGTGTTAATGCCTAATGCCTATGTAGTAACTTATGTTAAATGCTACACAATATGTCCGATGAGATTAAACAGGATGACACATCCGTATCTGGAAGTAAGTAAAAAGCTGCGTTTCCTAACGATACGTAAAGCATATTAATTATTTAAAAAACAATTCACTTAACGCTTCGGGTTCATACAACAGCTTTTTTGACGGATTTCTTTGTAGGCACTGCTTTCCGAAGTAATAGTACATATTTTTGTGTGATAAGGTAAAGTTTCAAAAGGTTTCTATAGGTAGCCTAGCTCAAAAATAATAAAACTTTGACTTTCTTTTACTTTGCAAACTGAAAAGTTCCCACGAGTTGTATAAGAAATTTGGAACAGTGCCTTATATTATTGACCGTGTAAGTTAGGAGAGATATGTTAATTATGTATCGATAATTTTCATTTCCTTCCGCTAAAAATCTCTAATATGAGAAAAATTAATAGATGTAACAAAGAAATCTTATCATTGTGCTAATATGAGATACATATCCGTACAAATTATGATGAAGCTATGCTCGTAATAAATAGAAGAAGGTGTGTGACTTTACGTATTTATTTGTAGTCTCTAGATTCGATAAAGTTTTTTTTTTTTTAATTTTGATGATTGAAGATATTTAAAGAAATTGTTACTCAGGCTTTACGAGCGTAGGTGAACCAGGAACAGAGCTAGTAAAAATATATGTCAAATGGTACCTACATATAAAAATATAGTAATTTAGTGAGGAGTATTAGTCAAAGATACAAACATTAAAAATCATTCCTTGTTTTAAACTTGTATAAACTGTAGTATAAAGAATAAAAGTTGTTACTTATAGGTGTTTAAATATCATTTTGGGCTGGCAAAATACCAAATCTAAACTTGGCGTTTTGCATGCCAATGTCATAACATTTATTATTTAATACTAGTTGTTCTGTTTGACTTTTTTTTAAAGAATAATACTTACGTGAGAAGAAAGAAGAATAATGATTACGTCGTCACAAAATTGGACATATTTTGTGACGATGTAATATTAAGGAAGTTGTTTGTCCCTTGCGTATATCAAAATTATTGTTTTGATTATTCATATTGTCCTTTCAGAAAAATTAACCTAAAATTTTTATCTAATGTGAGTGTACAAATCAAGATGTGTAGGCCTCGGTTTTTTAACTCTACAATAAGTAACAATTTTCTTAAAATAAATTATACAATTTATTTCGTTCTCAAGATATAAAAGCCGTACTAAATTTCAATAAAATATTTCCAGCAGTAGGTTTAACACTAAATATCCTAAAGCAATATGCAATGTTATTAGACAAATAAATATTAAATAAAATGTTTTTTCTCAATAGCAAAAGTATCTATAGAGAAGACGTTTATCGTTTCTTATTCACCAAATAAAGCAATTGATAAAAACAAAATCATTTGTAAGTGGAAACTCACAAAGCGCTTGTAAACATCGGAAACCTATAAAGAAAACTAATACAAGTGTAATAAGAGTCTAATATTTTACTGGAATTTATATTACACGCCATTTTCGCATTACGTATTCTTACCTCGGGGCGTAACGAGATTTTTTCCGATATCGAGTTTTTTGTCCTATATCATGATACGAGTGTATGGGTTTTTACTTCGTTTGTGGAATACATAATTGTTTAATTTTATATTGTTTGTAAAATCATCATTATGTAAGTACTAACTGTAGGCATTAATTATATCAAAGCACAGTACAATTTTTAATTGGTTGAATTAGTGTTCCATCTCGTTAAATCACAAATGACACGATTTTGTAAATAAATGAAAAAACAACTCCGTTAAAAAAATATATTGTATACAGGAAAGTCTCTTACTAAATAATAATATGTAAACTGAAAAATGTATTTAATAGAAATTATTTTATTCTTTATTTATTAACGACGTAGCATTAGAGACAGATCTTACTTTATTCGTGGATAAAAAACTCATTATGAACATATATTTAAATGGCATCAGGCTATTAGAAACGTGCTGATACTGAAAATGGAATCGCAAAGGGCCTTGCCACGTTTCAGGAAAACCCACGTTACTGTGATAAAATATTACTCTAGACATGCACTAGCATAAATATAAAGCCATTAGGTTTGCGTGATTATATTTAACTTCTAAAACGTTTAAATTAATATGTGGAGATAATAAAATAAAGCTTTCGATTTTATGCCTATTTTATTTGTAATTTTATTTGTAGTTAGCGGCCCGTCCCAACTTCGCACGGGTAGACATAGTACTTAATATAGCCTATGTTACTCAGTAATAATATTGTAACTTTCTAATGAAAAAAGAATTATTAAAATCGGTGCAGTAGTTTTTGAGTTTATTCGTTACATACAAAAATACAAATCTTTCCTCTTTAAAATATTAGTGTACATTTAGAAATAATATTGAGTGAAATTGTTACTTAGGTTATTTTTATGGCAACTCTAACTATTTTGCAGCTACCTTCAATGTGTTATGTCATGTTAGAAATTTTATACGGAATCATAAAATTAAAATAAAGCAATATTAATATTGTAAGTCATGAAATATACAAAGCATTTATGATACCTAATAGCGTTTATGGATGCATGGATTAGATGTAACAGTTGTAACTTCCGATTTTGATACTCTAGGGCTTTACTATCCTTATTTTTATAAGCATGTTTGTTTTGGTTTTGTCAGGTTCAAAGTCCAGTGTTGGTGGTGGAGCTGTCGG
>DWAJ01000127.1:0-48158 GCA_018238005.1 Eurema mandarina | reverse complement strand
CCACGATTTTTTCCTTCTACCAGCGCGTCTTCTCCCTTCTACTTTCCCCATCATAATGAGTTGGAGGAGTTGGTACCTATCGTGCCGTACGATGTGTCCTAGGTATCCAACTTTCCTCATTTTGATATTTTCATATCTTTAACGTTAATACAAATTACTATACATGAATAAATATTTAATACTGTGACTTACTAAATACAAGGGGAACCAAATACATTTAGGACATAGGAATATAACAGCCAGAGAACATTGTATCCGGAAAACAGGAATAGATGTTACTAATTAGTCGTATCAAGTAACTTGCAGTAAAGTATGTTCACGTATCATTAGGAGAGAACATTAGCTTTTAATTTTGCTCATGTCTCTAAAGTCACGCTTTATCTTTGCTAGCTCTAAGTGCTCATTAAACGTAACGACCAGAATTAATTGGTCTCAAATAGATCGTTGATACAATTGGATGTGGTAGTAAATATTTATTAATAAATTCCTTTATACATTAAGCAATAAATTTATAAGTTACTCAAAGTTCTATTTATTACTGACAAGAAGTAAGTAGGAAGCTTGATATAAATTAACAATTATATAAAATAAGATTAATAGAATAATTATGACTTTTATTAAAAATGTGACTATGACTCATTTAAATGGACTAATTCATTGATTATGCAATGAATAAGACCCCAAAATTAACATATAGGATCCTTTTACCAAGGTGAACTAAAACTATGGAAGAAAAACAACAGATCGAATCTAGTATTTTGTACTACAGAGTTATTTAATAACTCAGAGAATTTGCAATTGCTCATCAAATTGAGCGCTTTGTATCGAGTTTTTGGGCTGGATTGAAAAATTACAAAAGGCTTTATTTCTAAGAAGGCTTCATTTGAATTGTCCTCTTGACAACGGGTTGTTTATTTTACGATTGTTTTATTTAAAAAAAAAGTCAATTTTAGAAAATTTGCTCTTACATTTTCGTTTCTTAATCCTTTTATTACATCACAAGAATAAAGTTAATTTGATGAGATACTTGTGCTATGATATAAATAGCTCGAATTCTACCGTTAGGCCAGACTAACCGACTTCTTGAACGGACTTGATTGGCCAAACTAGACGAAAAAATTAGAGTGAAATTACATAAATTCAACAAGCTGCACTTTGAAAGTTTATTAATAATTATATTTTAAACAATCCCCAATTTTCACCTTGTTGGAAATGTATGTAATTTCAAGAGTCTAAATTATAAATAATATAAATATATTCAGGACATTTATACACAGCGCCATCTAGTTCCAAGCTAAGCAAAAAGCTTGTGTTATGGCAACTAGATAACGGATTAAATTACATATGTACATACTTTTCTTTTGTAAATACGTACATACAATACAATTGACTAGACTTTTTTTGGTAGGGAGGAAAACTATACTGGAAAACAATAACGAAAAACATTATAACATTTATTACTTTTATTTATATAGCAACAAAATACTCCAACATCCACGTGCCTTTACGGGTGAATAGAGAACCCTATTCCATAATACCCCATTTTGTTATAAAATTGATTATACTTAGCCCTTTCTTTCATATTTTCGAATACCTTTTTTACCCAAAGAGGTACACATATGGCACCAACAATTTGTCTTATTAAAATATTCTGCCGTGTTTTCTTAGGTGCGCCGAAATCCCCGAAGGTACGCGAATTGATAGGGGTACGAAAGGGTTGAAAAAGCCTGACACTGTCCAATTTATGTCAACTATGAAACTTGAGGCTGACATATACTATATATATATATACAAATGTGTGTTTCTGTGTTTTTACTGTATTAAAAAATCCACGAAACACGGTCTCTGATTTAATATATTTTAGACTGTGACAAATAATCCAAAATCGATTCGTACTTAATCAGGAATTCCCATCAGACTTTGCTGCCCTACTTCTTTAAATTATCAGTAGTATTAGTAGTATAGAATATAAAAAATACAGGAGTAGTTTCGTTACATCTTAGTGTACTAAAGCAACATTTGTGTAACTAGCGAAGTGTTTTGTTTCTTAAATATAAAAATTCTATAATTAATAATTATAGACCAGCTTATACGTATCTTCAGTCCAAACAGTATTTACTCCGCTAATAAATTACAAAGACCAAAGCAACGCTATCAATACAAAACATATAAATCTCCTACGACATATTTATCATCACGTGGATTTCCGAACAGAATAAATCATCGGTTTTGTAAACAAAACTAAAAACGCGGCAAGTCAATAAAAGTCTAGAAAGCGGAGTTTATGGCGATCTGTAATTCTATATGGAGTTATTTGGAACTTTCGGAATATTATTAGCTATGCTAAATATAGAGGACTAGCGATCAGCCCCGGCTTTGCACGTGTATATTATACATAATACATACATGTATGTATTATCATCTATCTATTCAAAAATAGCTTGAAAAGATGTATTTTAAATATGCTACTTATAATGTCCTTACTCTCGTTTGAGTTTTTATTCAACATGTGTTTTTCTTCTATTCGGGACAAAAACTCCTCAGCAAAAATCAATGAAATATGTTATGACTTATGTATAATATAGTTTATAACTAGATTATTTACACGCACACATCGTTATATATATAGAAATAGAATAGAAGATCAAAATATAGGTTCATTGTAGTATAGGAATTGATAAAAATAAACTTAAATTATATATAAATGTTTATTTCTAGTGTTGGAATCGAACCCATTACCCTTAGTGCACAGGCGTCAGTTACGTTATCACTGTACCAAATAGTCGTCATTAAATAAAAATATATTATAAAGATTTCCTTTTGGGTTGATTCAAAAGATAAATTTTACATTCGGTGTCCCAGGCACTTCATGTTCTCGGCACTGTTACGTAAAACTAGCTGCGCCCCGCGGTATTACCCGCGCAGCTCCCGTTCTCGGGTTAATACCGGGATGAAAAGTACCCTATATGCTAATCCAGGGTACCACTTATGAACATACCAAATTCAACTAAATCGGTCCAGCCGTTTTTGCTTGAAAGAATAAAAAACATACATTCTCACAAACTCACATTTATAATATTAGTAGGACTAACTATGATCCATAATTTAACATTAAAACGGTTTAATTATCTCGCAAACACTTAAGATTCATAATTAAAGAGACCAGCATGAAACAGCGGTAGTCGGGGGCAATTCATATCTATGTTTAATTTCGGACATGCAATTATTTCAAAAGCTTAATACCTTCGCCTCGCTTACGATTTGTGCAATTAATATTATAAAAATGTTTGTATGAAATGATGATGTAATTCAAAATCTCTTCTATAATTTCTCGAGGTTAATTTCCTTAAAACGCCCCAGAGGTAATCAAAGAAAAGGTTAGTTAAATATCATACTGCAAAACTATTGTAGCGGCACTAACGTGCCGAGTTCTGAATCGCGCTTATGAGTTATCTTATGTACCTAGAACTTCTTATTGGCACCTTACGGCCAGCCAGGCAGTTGCTCGACTGGTCGAAGACTCTCTTCAGTTCAGATGATGATACATACTTTTCACTTACTGTTCTTCTTTGAAGAAATAAGTAGTAGGTATGTATTAACTTAAGTTGTAGTCTCCAATAAATAATCAGGTACCTATTTTTATTTGACGCCATCCACAGATAAACAATCGTGCCACAGCTTGTTAAAAAAATTTGAAATTTTAAAAAGCCAGTTATGAAAACGGAACAAAATATGAATATGTATGACGCGTCAATAAAATGTCCGTTCGTATTCAGCCGAATTGTAGAAACGTGTTCTAGGGTTGCCACCGTGGAGTTTGTTTACTATTTAAATAAAAATATATCAAAAATCTAAATGGCTGAAAACATACATATATCAGCTTGTTCTCAGTCGATTTAACTCGTCTTGCTGTTTTAATATACATCTTAATACATAATTCATTTTCAGCTAAAATCTATCCAATCAAAAAAATCCCAAATTATCATGTTTTAAACATAGCAAAGAAATTATTCCAATAATCCATTAATATTAAACTTATTGCCTAAATCTAACTTGTGGCAACCCTGTACTCTCAATATCTATTTCACCGATGTCCAGTTGGCGCCCTGAATCAGCAGCCGCTAGAAAAATGTCACTATTTCAACTGAAACGTGACTTAGGACCTGACTATGGAATTTCATTTACAATGTATAAGATCATCCAAAAAATAACAACATCTTAAATCTAAAATAATATTGCAACAAACCTTTGAATAGTTTTTATTATATTTAAATAGGGAAAATAAACTTATTCTTACACTATGTTGAATTAAAAGAGTTCAGAAACTATTTTGTTATTTAATTTTTTGATCATGTTCACGCACATCACTACAACCTACGGCGCAACACTATTGTCCCCACTACCCTACCTCCTTATCTTATGTATAAATTGAACGACGATTAAAGATCGCATTCATTAGCAACCGGAAACATTGTATTACTTTACCTATTTCTCTAATTTTCAAAAAGTAGTATCGTTTTTTAGCAGTAAAACGCTGCTACAGATCATGAAAATAAAACAATCTTAGATGCTTTACACGCTTGATTAAAGAAATAAATAATTTTAACCTAGTAACTGTAACCCCGGTTATTAATATGGCAAATAATGGCACATCCAAAAAAGGTGAACAATTTGTCTCAACAATAACGAGCATTCATAAATATTATATATAATATTCTAATACAAATCTCGTTTTTATATCAAAAGGCGGCAAAAACCAGCAAACCACAACCAGACTAGAAAGGGTAGCAAGGAACAACATCCACCTAAATAATGTATATTATAAACTAGCTGACCCCAGCCCACTTACAGAACCACGGGCATAATATTAATTATCCTTTTCGGTTTTTTATATAGCCTATGACACTCGGAAATAATGTGGCTTTCTATTGGTGAAAGAATTTTTAAAATCGGTTCAGTAGATCCCGAGATTACCCCTTACAATTTAACAAACACACAAACTTTACTTATTTAAAATATTGGTATAGATATAAATAATGGTACTTACACAAACATTTGTCAAAAATAACTTCGTTATAATTTGTGGACAAATTACCTTTTTCATGAGGTTTAATTAGACCTCGAAATGGCTTCGTGTACGCATCTGTACACATTGTGGCTTGCAATTAGTAAAAATGCTTGGTTATAATTAATTTAAAATAACATTCTCACACGATAAGAAATGGAGCCTAAACACTGTGTCCTGTGTCACTGACGTAAAAGACGTTGATTTTATTATTTTTTGAGGAGGAGATTGATAGACTGTGACAAGCACGAATAGTAAATCATTCTATTGGTACAAAAAATATTAAAAACAAATCGGTTACATAAACGAGACTACAAAAGTATATTAACACATTTATCATAACAATATGATTTAACTCTAATTTAAAATACATATTTTATTGTTTGAAATAGATTCCTAGTATTATGAATATTATTAATATGTTTATTTAATCTCTTGTTACAACAGCTATTTACGGAATCTATTTTGTTTAATTGTTTTTAGGTTTTTAATGTGTAAACTTTTTAAGTACATAACTGTACATCAATATACATATAATGTTCCTTTTTAAATGCCGGCAACGCATTCGCAAGGCTCTAATAGGGTTGTTTTATTATAAGCGAAATTCCTGCTCGTCACCAAAAAAGGATAAAATTTAGATCAAATCATCTTTCAATTTTGCTTTTGCCCGCGACTTCGACCGCGTGGACCCTTATAACTTTTTTCCAGTTAAAAAGTAGCCTATGTTACTCTCCATCTTTTAAACTTACGTTTGCAAAGAAATCAGGTCGATTGATTGCTTAGCTACGTCGCGAATGAATTACAAACAAACAAACACACTTTCACATTAATAATATTAATAAGGATATAAGTAAACAGTATTTGATATTTTTGTATAGCATGTAATTGAAGTTCAAATGAACGAACGTAGTACACGTTTACGTACATTTATAAATGTAAAGGGCGGGTCAAACATTCGTTTTACCAAAGACCAGATGTTCACAGCATTACATAAGTGAAAAAACATCTAATCCAATACACTCCAGTTCGTACGAGTTAATAATTTATCCTTAAAGCGATGTCATTGAAAACTAAACCCTGTTTATAAGCATTTAAGTCTATTTTCCTAAAAACATGTTGCAGAAAAAGAATTTTTCTCTCGTAATAAACTTAACTAAGCTATTTCGTAGTCGAAACGTTGATTATAATGTTATTTTGGTTGGGAAATAGATTTCCTAGTATTGTACAAGTGACTCCGAAAGTAGATGAACAATTTTAATATAACAAAACAAAATAAAAGATTTTATAATTCGGTGTCTTGACTTATTGTTAATATCTTACAATTATCACTAAAAGAAAATATCGAATCTATATGTATCTAATTTTGTGGTTACGTAAAAGGGATAGTGTTTTATGACCTTACTTAAGGTTTTGTAGTATGTTTTTACGTGTCAAAGCATTAAGGTTAATAGACCATATAAGCTTTACTGACGTACTTTAAATCCCAACTAGTAACTTTAAAATGTTTTCCTTGACGTTTTGACGTGTTTGATTAACTCAACTCGAACTGAACTCTTTTTTAAACTATACATATTAAAAAATGAGTTAATTTAAAAACTATCACTCTGTCTCGTAGCCAACTATAGCCATCATATAACTTTGTCATTTCGCAATACCTACTACATGCATCAAACTAACTAGCCACATAGGTACTTACCATCAAAAAAGTATATACATTTAGGACATTAAAATTTAATACAATTTATCTTTTAAACCATCTCAACTAATCTACTTCTTAACAGCAGTAAGAGAAGAAGAAAAACAGCAGTCACCATAAGAAAAACTTAATTTGAGCTTGAAAATTATCAAAGTTCGCGTCGCAACTTCACACAAGTTAACCGATAAACTTGTTACAGCTTGCAGTTACTCGCAAAGATTTCACCTGCGCCCGTCAACTCACACTTTACTGTTTGTAATAAGGTAAAGTTTCGGTGGAGAAATTGATTCGGTTCACCTCACTTGCTTTATGAGAACGGTGTTTTCATGGAAGTCGGAATTATGTTTTTTTGGTTAACTGTTTGGAAATGAAAGAAGTTTGAGGTTGGATTTGTATTCAATGACGATTTGAAAATGTTACTAACTATATAGTAATATTTACTATATAGTAGCCTATGCCGGAATACTGACACGCAACTTAAATTTAAGTACAACTTAAACCGGTCCGCTTTGACAGTTCGCCATACAATTCTGTCAAAATTACAAGTCTTAAGGCGTGCTTAAATTTAATTTGCGTATGAGTATTTGGCCGCTAGTTGAATAAAGATATCTTTTACTCTGATTTATTAAGCCACGCTTAAGACAATACTCGTACATGACAGATTCGAGACATTATTACTAACAACTTTGTTACACAAAAAACTAAACAATATGATCCCAATAAAGTTTACTTTTCTTACATAGACATGTATATCAGTCTATATTACGTGCCTAAGCGTCAATTCATAGAATTTCCTATGATGATACTGCAGCAAAGAGATACAGCAACATGGCATGGCTTATGTGCTGTAGATAATTTTGAAATATATGCGCCATGCCAGTGTACACGTAAACACTTTTTAAGTATAAGATTTCCTAACACTTTTGAAGAATAGATGGGGCTAGTTGATCTGATCGAACAACAGAAGGAGTATTATCTCAATGGAGAATGAAGTTAATGAAGATTAGTTGCTTTGTTAGTTTTATCGTCCAATGTACACACTATGTTTAAGTGTTACTTTATGCGTAGCTTCACAAGTGATATTACCCAAAATGAGTTAGGTTTGCAAAAGTTAAAGTACTTACCATTGTTCATGACCATTGTGTCTTTTGGTAAAGACTAAATTTATTGGTGATTATTCGTATATAGGAAAAGAGAAAATTTGGCTTTGACAAACACATTAAGCCTCAGCACACAGCATCGGTTCGCTTAAAACATAAAACAGTTAGGTTAGGCATTCGAATTTTACCCATCACCGGAATACATACTATATAATTCAACAATCTCACCAAAATAGTGCAAAGCAAATAAACAAAGAAATCCAATAATTCCACAACGGTCAGATAGACCCGGGGTATTTACACAAGCGAATATGAAGGCTGTTTGTTCCGGCTCAACCTATAAAGGCAATCACGTGGACGTCGCTATTGGATGCCTGCTCGATATTTCCCAAGCATTTTAGTTGCTTGTAAATTCCAATTTAGTAGCAAATTGGTATTATTTATCGAGTCTTGTAAAACTTCTTTACTTGTAGGTTCTTATATCATTATATCTTAGATCGAAGCCAAAAAAATATTTATTTCAATACCCTCTTAACTTTTTGGAAAAAAAAAAATTATGTCTCTCTTCATCATGTATAATATCAATAATATGAAAAAGAATTTTATTAAATCAGATACAATACTTCATAACCCGTAAGTGCCTAATATCAAGATGTGTTTGGAGGTGCAAAGACAAATCTATTTTTGCCAAAGATTTTATCTTCTGTTATTCTATCTAATTTATCTTCATAGGGGTAAAGAAAACTACTTACATTTATAAAGTATGTTAGCAAATTAAAATAAGAATATATTTATGTATGGTAGTATTTAAATTCATAAAGAGATTCTATAGGCTACAAGCACGGCCAGTACAGTTATCTATCAGCTTATTACGTCCGCATTACAATATTCGGATAAAACGTTTTATTTACAACTACTTGAGGTTCAGAAGGGATTATGGTATCGAGGATAGCTTTTACGTAATGCGATTCCCACACCCACCTATGTGTTAGGGAAATTGGAAAATGTTCAATGAAATATGTTGAATTGTCTCTTCTGTTAGCAAATTCTAATTGATGCTAATATTATAGAATTTGTAGAAGTACATATTTTTAGTTCAGTAGTGAGTGTCATAGACAACAAATACATTATTTATTATTATTTGTGACTTAATACTTGACTCAATCTGGTCCAATTTGACAGTTCGTTATACAAATCTGTGAAAAAAAAATAGACATGAGACGTGCTTAAATTTGATATTCGTATGAGTATTTATTCGTTAGAATATGTGGTTCTTAATAGCCCATTAAAAAGTATTTAGTCATTCGAAAGCATTTTTGCATTCATTCACATTTATTGCATTGTTTCAATGTATGTGTAATGTGTTTACATTCAAATAAAACACAAGACACCTAACAATTAAACAATGAAATAATTATTAAAAACAATCTTACAAAGAGAGAGAGACACAATGATCCTATGCACAAGGCTAACCGCTTAATAGCTTTAGCTCCAAATTGGGTATTAGCTCCAGAAGCCACTAAAAATCAGCGTTATTATTATCACTATAATATATTATTAAACAAAGTAGCTTTGTCTGTCCCTATATCCCTTTACATGCTTGAATCCTTAAAACTATGGAATATAATTATTTCATACTTTTTTTAACAGTCCTTCAAGACGTAGGTTTATTTGTATAATACATGCTTAATATATGCGAGCGAAGCCGGGGCGGGTCGATAGTTTCTTATAAAATATTAAACACCCCGTATAATGTGGCCGCCATACAAAACCTATTACACTGATATAAATATAAATCGTCTTTTTTCCTTAAAGACTATTATGTTTAGTGAGTCGTGTTCACTATTAGCATCACATCGGGAACCTGTTGCCTTTGGCATCGGGCCCAGTGTCCCATTACTCGATACTCAGATCCTTATTATATACAGCGTGATGTTTTTATAAAGTAGGCAATTATAATTAATCATCTAGATGGGTGTTTATTTTTCTTTCTTAGTGCGATCTTTAGGATATACATTGTATAATTAATTGTAGTAGCGCCATATATATTGAAAATTGTTTTGTACTATAATAATACAATTAGTACAGTTTATACTAATATCCTACTGATTTAATCTATAAGGGTGAAAAAATCTTTAAAAAGAATCAATTTGTTACTAGAAAGTATTACTGTTAGTGTATGACGTTTCATCCCGTTATTCATAAAAATTAGAAACAGTTTTTCTGCTAAGTCAAATACTTCAGGAACGACGATGACGAACCGCTTGGCGCAGTGGTAACACAACTGCCTTCTGCGGAGGTCGTAGGTCCGATCTCCATACCGGTTTGTAAGTTACATTTGTATCTTTTTGGGGTATTACTATGTGTTATATAATATGTATTTGCAAAAGCAAAGTATGAACATGTCATTTAATAGCAATAACAAACTTTGCTTAGCGTGGAAATAGATAACGCTGGGTTAAAATAAGTGACATTAAAGTATTACTCACTTACTAACTTATACGTACGTCATATTATCGTACTTGACTGACATCGATTGAAATATTTTCATATCGTAGGCGTTATTATGTTGACTAGTTATCGACCGGGATTACGCTAGCCAAAGCGTCTAGCCAAGGTTACCGGAATTATTATATTATTACACAAAACACTATATTATCGGCCAATATAAATTAGCTATTCTCACATTGAAAGATTAACCGCGTAAGAATTTATTGGGTTGTAGATTTAGAGAGGAAGTATTTCTTTTGATCTTTTTTCGTGAGTTTAAGAAAATTCGATGCTGAACTGTTTTGGATTGTAATAACACTAGCTGTATAAGCGGTATCACTTACGTAACACTCGATTCCGATATTTTTCATGTTCGTATTAAAAAAACTATGGCACTGGTAATTAAAGATTTGTTTTTACGTAGAATGGCTTTCACAATAGGCTAGATCCAGTAATTCCTTACCCTCGTAATAATATAATTTTTAAACAGTCTCAAAACAGATTTTTTTTATGATCTCAATTTTTCTATTCGACGTTTAAATGTGCTTCTGATAATTACACGTTTAATTTGTGTATGTTTATTTTCTTTTTTGCTTTATTTTTTTAAACAATTTTTCCTCTTGAATAATTATATGCGTCGTTTATAATAATGAACTATTATTAAAAACGCATCAAAAACCGTCGCGTAATTTCAAAGTTCAAAGAATACATTGTCTTTGTTTTACAACTTATAATAATTGTATGTCTTTCTTTCGTCCGCCTTAAAATTCTTCAAGTAATGTTACTAAAGAATAAGCACGAAACGAGGTTATCTGAGGGAAATGGGATAAAGATATTCAAAGTGCGACAACTGGGGCGATGCGCACTATATATTCTGATTGACTTTAAAATCTAGGTCTATAGACTAGGTTACAGCCGGCTGGGCCTGTGAAGCCTTACTGTAACTTCAACAGTGATTATATCTATATCAAATTTGTTTCTCCATGTTATAATATACCTAAGATCCAAGGTACCAAAGACATTAAAAATAGTATCAGTGAATTAGATGAGACAAACCTATTTATTTTTTTTAAACACTATCGCTATCTCTTCCTACGCTAAACTTAGGAAAACTATTCTTTAGGAAATATGTATGTATATTTTTGGGGCCTTGGTTGCTTTGTATATACATAGACTTTCTGTATAAGAACAAGCAAACCCTTAAAAAATACCGTACCATACCATATTAGTGGATCGAACCCACGACAGGTCACAGGACGCTGAAGGCAAACTGTACCAATGCTCCGAGCGGTCGTTATGAATGTTCGAAATCGAGTTCTATTACCCCACATAGGCTAATTAACATTATATTAAAATGCCTGGCTGGGAACGCGGGCGAAACCGCAGGGCGTGGCTGTGTATATAAATAACCTACATTATGCTGGTCAAACGTTCGTGTCATTTTCAATATACAGTGAATTAGCTTCGTCAAACAAACCACGTATTGTGGTCGGACAAAGCATGCACCCTTGGTTAAAACTTTGTAGAGAATTTATAATATAATCATTTTTTTTTTATTTTTTGAGAACTTGTTTGACTCATTATTAACTAAGCAATTAATGCATTGAGGAAATAGAAGAACTTACACGGCACTAAAGTAAACTTACAAAAAGTATTTTTTCACTATAAACGTCTATAAAAAATACCACTCTAGAATTATCAAGGTGTCCCATCAGATGGATCGCCAGCTCTGTCTCTTTGTCTGCCTCCTATATATAATAAAAATCTTAAGAGATTTCAATTTTCCACAACTCCATGTACTGTATACATGACTATACCATTGAAATCTGAACTTCAAATATTAGGCCTAACCGAAATAAAGTCTTCAACAACTTTTAAAAGCTTTTCCCTTAAAGAAATAAAATAACCTCGTCTACATTTAGCAGTTAAGTTCAAAAACAAACCTTTTGCGTATCACATCGCGTGCTTAATCAATTCCTTCCAATGGATAAACAATACATTTAGAAACGGTCTGAGGCGCGCCCTCGCAAGAGTGACGTCTTCGCGTGATAGCCTGGCATATGCCGTGGTTGCGTGCAGGCTAATGCATACATACATATACATACATGCATGTACATAGATATATGTATTAAAAGCATATGCAATAGCCCGCACGCAAGCACGGCGTAGCTTACATTATTTGAGCTATGTCCAATTAGATCAAGATTATTTGGTTTAAAAAAACAACTATAAGCAGGTTCATTACCCTGGAATATTGTTAATATTATGAAATAAATTTGAAAAATGCATACCAGAAAAAAGATTGAAATAATAAAATAATCAAAATGTGTAAGTTGCTATTTAAAAAACGCGCGAAGCCGGGGCACGCTGCTAGTTATAGATGATTTAAGTGAAACATTCAACCTAATATAAACAAATAATGGATTATACAGAGCTATAAAATAAACACCCTTTGTATGAAATACGGTGAGATAAGGTTTTGACACGGCCTACTTACTGGAAAATAATAACTTTTAAAGGCTTTGTCGTAAGGAAGATGGAAAATGGCTTCCATATCCGGAGATAACATAAAAATACACCCTGTATATATCTTTCTTCGATACTCGACGTGAACTTTGCTAACGTCTTTTAAATATTTAGTTCTTTATATATTTTAGAATTTATTAGGTAGCCTAGGTATGATCCGCGGTTTTACTCGCAAGGAACATATTCCACTTGATTTAAAGAAATTAATTTAGATAGTAATTTTGTTTTGATTGAGAAACTATTATATAGAATTCTCAAAATCGTTTTTTATATCTATAAATTTTATAAGCGCTACGAATTTAAAAACTTAAATTCTTTATGGATTTTTTATAACCTTTACTATACTAACTTTCAAATAGGTCTCGTAATAAGCAGCGCGACTGCAAAAGCGAGACCTGACTAGCTTTTCTATAATGTTAAATTTTTAATTTCGATATTATATTGGATACAAGACACGTCTAGTTAAGCTTTTCTTTAAACTTCTTCCTGGATATTCACCCGTTTGCACGTAGAAATAAGGCGTACATTCGCGTGTATGACTTTATCGGCTTAAGCTTCAATCCGCTAGCTGTAGTTCCCACTGACATTATTGGGTGCAGATCGGCTTAGATATATCTCTATTAGGTGATCTTATTTCTTTTTGATATATATCTTTTTGTATGAACATTGGTTTTGGTTTGTATTATTTTTATTGAAATAAAATTTATATTATTCATCGTTTATTTTCTAGTTAGTGCTTTATGCTTGGATAGAATATAGCTCATGGCCCAGACGTTAAAAAAAAAGAGGAATTACTTCCAATCTCATTATTTCTATCTAATTTAATATTAACTCCACACTTAAAAGGGAAAAAAAATTAAATAACATGGGATTTTTTTTAAAAGCGTGATGATTATTTCAGCATCAGACCTTCCTCTTTTATCCTTCCGTTCACATCATCATCTATCTCTATTGCTCTACTGCTGAACATATCCTTTTAAGCCTTTCCAATTTATTGTAAGTGCAACCATAATTGCAGTAAATGTTGTCATTTACCACTGTATGTACTCATTTACCAGACTTAAAATACTCCTCTCTAAAATAAAACTATAAGTTTTATCCAAAACTTTCTACATTCACTGCATATAGCCACTTTGCCTTTCATACATTTGACTAGCCCTAAAGGTGAACCCAATATTATCTATATTGGGTTTAGTTTCGGTAAGCCATCAGGTCGTATATTTAGTAAAAAGGTCAATCTGTTATCCGCTTATCTGGAGGACTCTCGAAGGCTTTCTATTAAATTTTATCGGCAACGTCAAAGCGTTTTACCGACAAATAGTATCGTACTTTTAGTGCGGATAGCGATGCTGCTCACATATTTTGCACTATGATATAGTGATATAAGAGATTTTGAATGAATGGTGATTTATTTAAGCCGCAGAGTTTTGTTGAGAATAGTTGAATTTGTTGAATGTTGCGCGAGGGGTTGAAACTATATATAATTTTACGTTTTCACGGCCGAACCGCTGAATCGATTGTTATGAAATTTGGTACACAGATGGTCTACAGCCTGAGATAAAACATAGGTACATACTACTTTTCAACTGGAAAAAAGGTTATAAGGGGGAAAAGGGGGTTCAAAGTTGTACACGCGGACGGAGTCGGCAACAGCTAGTATTATATATAAGTCGTAGTTTTCACGACATGAAGCAAGAAAATTTCATATATTTACACAATATTGGTCATTATAATACTTAATTGCATAAAAAATACAAAGAATAATCAAAAAGCTATCAGTCAACCGCGGTGCGCTTTAAGAAATATTTCCGATACAATACGACGTCTGGTCATTCCAGAAGATAGCGTAGTCCTTCTTAAAAGGCCGGCAGCACACTCCAGAACTGAATGTTCATGGTCGGCGATGATCACTTACCATCAAGTGACTCGCTTACTCGTTTGCCCCATATTATAATAAAAAACAGTGGATCCTCTTAATTAAATAAAAAGCAAACAATTTTACTAAAAATTCTGCAAAAGATGCTTCTACTTTATAGTCTTAAAAAAGAAATATAAAAAAAAACTAAATAAAAAGAATGTCTTAAGCGATAGTCGATATACACTAAGTCGCCAAGCGATCCACTTAATCACTTAAGTACCACTAGATCCAAGTGTAGGCCAATTGGCTCAATATAATACTCTGAGCGTCTTTCTAGTACTTGGCCCTTGCTTCATATTTAATATTATCGGTCATTGATGCGTTTGTGCATTTTTTAATAATAATTGTTAGTATTAAAAAGGATTCAAAATTAAGTTGTTTGAGATGGTATAGTCGTGCGGTTAGGTCAAATTTATACAGGTCGGTAAATGGTTCAAGTTACCTGAAAAACATGCATTACTCTTGTTGATATCATGTATTTTAATATTAAATTACTATAACCTTTTTTTATATGGTAATCAAATTGCTTCAAAATTAATAATTCAAAGTTTTGTCAACATAAAAACAACCTATGTAGAATTTTAGTTTAAAATGTAATTTTTTAGAAATTTCTTAATCATGATCTTAATAACAGAAATTGACGCAGACAAAGGCGCGAATATCAGCTAGATCATGATACTGGTATGTACGAATATAGATGGATAAGCAATTACACCTAATCAAGATAAGTTATTAAGGTATTATCTTCGGGTAACGGGTGTCCCTCGATTGAATTTTATGGAGCATTATCGGCGGGTCCCATCATTTTAGTATAATCAAAGCACTTCTATTTTATATCCTTTTATAGGGGTAGAAGTATGAAAGCCTAAAAATAATTGACGCTTATCTTCGGTATTAGTATTCATCAAATGTTATAGAGTTACTACGTGTGTTTCAGGGTTTTCTTTTTATTTCGATAAGTTTCGAGTTTATGAAATTAAAATAATATAATCTTCTATCTTTATAATATAATATACCTACTAGCTGACCCGTGCCCACATTGTTGGGCATAATGTTAATTATCCTTTTCGGTTTTTTATATAGCCTATGACACTCAGCAAAAATGTGGTTTTCTATTAGTGAAAGAATTTTTAAAATCGGTTCAGTAGATCCCGAGGTTACTCCTTACAATTTAGCAAACACACAAACTTTACTTCTTTATAATATGAGTATAGATGAAGCTAAAAAATTTGAAAGCGCTAATTTCTATTCCATACGTATGCTTTTAACGTGCTTTTTAAGAGTCGCTTCCTTATGAATCGGATGAATTTAATAATCTACAACCCAAGTGGCCTGTATTTTGTGATTCCTATGAAATAGACACAGATTTAATGTTACGCTAAAGTAACTGGTGACCATGCGCGGGCGCAACTACGGCTTGTACCTACCTTGTGCCTATATCTAACTCTCAAATCAGATACCTAATACGTGTGTATTTCTATTCTAAAAGAACCATCACTCCACTTCCTACGCAACAACACTGAGATACGAATCGAAACGTTAAAATAAATAAATATATTATCATCAAACACCATTAACTAGGATTGGCGAAGCAATCGCGTTGTATAAACAAAAATAACCTCAAGTATCCAGTTGGAATAAATATTTATTCTCCGTAAATACGTCGCTGATAAACTGTTGTTCTAGAAAGTTCCTCTATACTGTTTTCCTACATTGACAAGTTAACAAGAACCGGTGTTATTTTTCGCTAAAATAATACTTATCAAAGTCAAACATGTTTTTATTTAACTGGTCTTCTTATACAAGTAATTTTGACCCGTCATAGTACAAAGCTATTTTCAACCCTAAAAGCAATTTCGACGGACATAGTTTGGATCTTAGTTTGAACACGCTAATCTCAGAAACTACAAGTTATATATAGTCTATTCATCGAATAAGGTTTTATAACAATACTCGTATCAAACAGTAAAAAAAGTTTAAAATGCAGTCTTAAGTATAAGAGTAAAAGGTATCGTATATATTCTGGAAACATATTTTTAACACAAGCCTTACAACGTCTATACGTTAAAGACATGAGGTTGTCATATGAAATTCTCGTCCAATATCCCGAAGTCCCAATTTGTGCCGGATTATAGAGGATTCGGTGAGATGTCCGGGTCTTATGTTATGGTTATAAATTATAGTTTGTTTCCCATTTATTACTAAAGATTTTGGGAAATCTCTAATATAAGCGGTTTTATCATATGCTGAGGTTTAAGTCAGTTTTAAGTCACTTTAGAGTACTTTTTCATGGTGCCCAACTGATCCTAATACTGATCAGGACTACGAGGAAGACTTTGACTACCTTTTCTATCCACTTTAAAAAATGCGAAGACTCGTATGAATCCAAATCACGTACGAAACCAAGAATCAAACTAGTCTGATACAATTTCCACAACCACAACACTCAAGATGCCAAGAACTATGGTCATTTGCCTAACAAAGGACCATTGAGGTGATTAATATTGATACACATGAACCCTTACGAAGTAGGTTGAATTATTAAATTTTGAACCGTACGCAATTTCCAAGCGGGCTCTTGAAAACAACGCTTCATACAATAATTATGCAAATGTAGGAGCCGTATGGTAGGATTGTGCATTATTCTATTAAACGCTTGTTTGAGCTCGTTTTGAAGAGCTTTTTATAGATAACCGGGCATTCAGCAGATATACCTGACCCCTTTCGCTAGAGAAAATGTGTAGGCGCCTTTTTAAGGATAAGAGAAGGCACTAATTATTTACAAGCGCTTACTGCGGTTTCGCCCACGTACCAAAGTAGCGTTATGTTATTTTTGCCTATAAATTATAAAACTTAGTAAGCAGTAGTATAAAAATAATTTTAAAAATCTGACACGTAATTATTAACTTATTAGTTTGTTTGACTTTTTTGTTCTTTGTTTAATTTTTTTGATGATTTGGCGTTATCTCATTTGCTATCTCTTATAATTATTATAATCTTACTTTTACGTTATTTCCTAACCGTTCTTTATCGCCTTTGTTAATCCAAAAATCTATACACAGTAAATTTTTATCTTCGATCTTGTTTCAAATCTTCGAAGCGAGATGAAAGCGACCATTCAGTCGGAATAAAACACGTAATCGTGCCGCAAAACTTTACGACTCCACAAATATTTTTGTGGCCGCCCGATTTAACGCATCATATACAATGTTCTAAGACACTAAATATAACGATGTAGTTACTGGTCAGCTGTGAAATGCCTTAGTAATATTGTAAATATGAAAACTTAAGCCTGCGACTTTGTTCGCTCGAAAGTACTTTCATGGTACTGTTAAACGAAGTTTATTTTTTTAGCATACCGTGTTTTTTCACGGGGGACATCGTCTTTTACAATGATATTTACACATTTTTTTCATTAGTTCAGGCGAAACAGACAATAGATGTTATGCTTTTGTAATGTTATCTGTAAGAAACTTTCATTTCATTATCTCTTTCCCAAATAAATTCCCAAAATTGAATATCTAATGAAGATTTCTTGAAGTTAATTTAAAGTTCTTAATTTGTAATCAAGTAATTTAATAGTTAAAGTTTTGATTTTTATTTGAGGCATAATTGTTTTTTCTAAACAATTAAAAATCTCGGTTCAATTAATTTGTATAAACCATAATGAGTTGCGAAGAATCTTCAAGTGCATACTCGCGTATAAGTAAACGTCTTTTCAAAGTTCTTAATATCTTACCTACTTTAGCCTACTTGAAAAACTTGGAATATTCATATAATCTTTTCTAGACGGCCTGAATCTGCATATGAGGATCGTAGGGTTGCCAACAACTTGAAAATACACTAACAAAATTATAAAGTTCATACTTTAAGGCAGAGTTCGTTATACCGTACTTATAAAATAAATAACTTAATTTAATTTAGTATTTTGTTGTGTGCATACACTCTCCGTTATTAAATCCTTAAATTATCTCATTTCGGGTTACCAGCTTTAATTTTTACTTTTGTTATTTTTATCTTTGTATAATTGCCATTATTTCACATAAACTCATTTTACGCAAAACTAAGATAATTATTATTTAAAATATTTAAAAATATATATCAATAGTGATATATTCAAGTGTTAAAGGTTTTGTATGTAA
Source organism: Eurema mandarina (assembly GCA_018238005.1). Lineage (NCBI taxonomy): Eukaryota > Metazoa > Arthropoda > Insecta > Lepidoptera > Pieridae > Eurema > Eurema mandarina. The sequence continues at coordinate 29,221 of DWAJ01000127.1, read as the reverse complement.
TATTTACATTTTCAAAACGTTTCTAAGAAATTTTCATGCATGACTGCAATTCTCGAGAGAGCGAAAACAGCTTATGTTTGACTCAAACCGAATAAAACCACACAGGCAAAATAATAACAATATCCTTTAATTGCACAAAATAATATTTAAAAACTAATAATCGACAGCCCTAGAATGTCTTTAATGACTCCATCTAGTAGTATCTGAGCTTGCCCCTTGAAGTGAGCTCAGGGATTTATTTTTTAATTATAAGATGAACAATGAATATTGAAGTAAATAATGAAAATGAGGTATGGTACCTTACAGTATAGTAAATAGCTTGCTTTTTTATCACGAACTGAAGAATTTTGAATATTCTTTTAAAGATTTTTAAGCTGTTCTTCTTTCTATTAATGTTATTTTATAGTGCATTTACTGTTGTAAAGATTGGTGGACAACCTTGTTTTAATAAAAAATAAATAAATAAATAGATATTGAGTGACCTTTGAACCTGAATAACTGGACCGAGTCTAAAGCTCGCAATATAATAGAAACCTTCATAAAGTATTTAAAGTTTCAGCTTAATTTAAATAATACAAAACTTCTCATAGGTCAGATCATATACGACCTATTGTAAAATAAACTACATTAATAATATGTTACAATTTTACACCAAGTACCGTAACGTACTAATTCCTCTCCTTCACAATAAACATGCAAAACGAATTAGTTATTAACAAAAAATATAATCGACAACCCTAGCGTGTATCTTTAATGACTCCATCCAGTAGTTTGTGAGCTATCCACACGAGCCACTTGAACCGCGTCGAGGGTCAGCAGCCGTAGTCGCCACTTGTGTGAATGTTATGAGGATGCATTTCAAATGAGCTAGGGCTGTCGCGTTAGTGTTTCTTCGGACAAAGTTCACAGGCATGGAAGTTACTATTAAAAGCGTTTTATGGAAATGAAATATAAAAATAAAATGTCGGAAAACTATAATATTACTTGTTTTAAAATTTCCATTAATTGTAATTGTTTATATACAGCGCAATCTTTTATCTGCGACAAAAGTAAGCGTCATTCTTAACGTTCCAGACTGTCTTTTAAAAAATTATAACGACTTTGGTCCACTGATTGAAGCGTTAACGTGTAAAAAAACATCGACAGACATATATTATGTATCTACTTTCAGTCATGTCACATGAAGCAATAATTAATTTAATTATGCTTTATTTTGATAAGATTGTTACATGAAAACTTCTATAACTGAATATTACGTATAAGAATCGAAAATTCGACTCCACAACTCATATTTCACGCCGGCAAGCTAAAGCATTGAAAAATGGATCTGCAGTCGAATTTCTGAATTCCTACAGGAGAGGTGCCAAAGTACTTACGAAAACAGCGGGTCCATAAATATGATAGATTGTCTTGTTTACTGATCGTATAAGTGGAAATGATTTATTTATCAACCCACGACGCGCTTATTCGAGCGTTTCAACGCGTAACTGTTTTCGAAGAATCTCATTATTTTTGGGGAATTGACGAGAGCTCTCGGAAGTATGTTATGGTCGATGATAGATCGCTGTGGGGTTGTAGGACATGTGTTTTTGAAGCTTTGAGGAGAAAAGTTGCTGAAACGGTTAGGAAAAGTGGCAGTATATATGAGTTTGCTTGCTCTGAGGATAAATATACTTAAATAGAAGCCGGTGGCTTGTCGAAGATCGTGTCTCGATCGATGTCGATCTTTTAAAAGGCTAATCAATTTGTTATGTAAGACGCAAATGACCAGGGATCATAACGAATAATTTATACGAAAGTAACTTTGATAGAGTATACCAACGGTAGTAAGTTTTACCACTGGTTTATTAATCCCAGGTATTACATTTATAAAGATATTCATCCATATAAACATAAATAAGGTCGCTTCTGCTCTGGTTACAATCTGCTTGATTATTTTCTCTAAATTTCTACGAAAAAAAGTCCCTTGAAATTAAAATTATCACGTTGGAATATCATTATGATGCTTACGTGAAATTTTAATTAGATAACATCCGACGAGCTGACATATTTAGTCTACACGTTGAAACGGGAAAATTATACCAGGTAGGTGCCAATTACATAACATGGTTCTAGACTACTAGCGTGTGTTTCTTCATTTTTGCTAATGATTCATGTATTTACATTTTTAACTTTGTAACTCTACAGTCTTTTTAAAATCGTAAAGTGTCTAACTGAGTTAAACAATCAAAGTCGCATACAACTTTTTCAGATACTTTTCAGGTTAATATGATGAGATTATACCCTACAACGTCGTAAACTTTACCTTTTATAATATAGAAGAGAGACTGAAAGCTCTTTACGTTGGGGAAATTAATAGAAAACTCAACTAACACGAGGCATGCTCTCCCTAGTCTATGTATTATTGTAACTAAATCGTAGAAAACTGTAATTAGTGAATCAACAAATACTCATTCTTTAGTTTTGTTAGCTATAAATAACCTAAATACAACAGACTGAAATACCTCTCTCTTATATACCATTGCTAATATCATTCCAGAATCTTCTAGACCAAAAAATCTCGAACTCCCGGGCAAAAATTCAAAAGCGATCCATACAAGGTAATTAACGTTGAACATTTGATTGATAGCGCCGTCATTTACAGCCTGTTGAGATTCTGAACAACCTGATTTGTTCGTTTTCATTAATTTATTGATGGATCATTCTTGACCTCGTTCTTTGACAAAGAAAAATATTTAACCAAAGTCAAGTCCGTGGAAAAATAATTAAGAGCTTATGTTTTGGGGGAAATTATTGCTCTTTTTTGGTTTAGAAATTAAGTTAAAATAATGGCTGATTTATTTTTTTACATTTTTATTATTATAAGAATTACCCATAACCATTTACTTAAAGGTTATTAGTAAACGAAAGGACACACAATATTATATCATAAAAGCAATTATAAATACATACACGTATATAATTTACATGACACGAAGCTTTTATAGTACAGTTAGGTTTGATATAAATATCAATATAGGGAACAGTGACTTATATTTAAACATTAATTCCATAGAACAATTTCCAAGATACTTCAATATTGTCTGCGATACAAGTAACGTGTTTCAATAAAATTTATTACAAAATGTCCGATATTGGTGCCAATTTAATTAAGAGCTATCTCCAATATGGGCTAGCTGGCTCAGATGCGTTCAAGATGTAATTGGTATACAGTAACTAACTAGAAACACGACGAACGCAATATGTCATGAGATCAATCGATTTTGGAATAAGACAAAAATAAAAACTTTCGTTGAAGTCAAATAATCAATACATCTGTAGCGTGTGGTATTAATGCGCCGAGTTCTGAATCGCGCTTATGATATTTTTTTGCTACTTAGCATATATTCAACTTCTCGACATCGACCGCGTAACGGTTATTTGTATAAACGAGTAAATTCCCGCAAAACAAGCAGGTACATTACAAACATCTTATTATTTACTTTACACATCCTGACGCTGGTATTTTAAGACCGAACCACGATCGAGCACAGGACGTTTAAAGTAAATACGTTCTCACTTCAGATCAAATAATATGTGTTTAAAGTAAACACTTTATTACGCATTTAATGCGCGATTATCGTCTGCTAACGTGGTCCATGCCTTAAGGTTTTGCCATCACCAAGCCTATGTAGCTTTGATTAAAAATGACTTGTTTTAAATTAATCTTGTTAGGTTGAGGGTTCGAAGCAGTAATGTTCGTTTTCGTATTTTCTCCCTTTATAGTTTAATATTTTATTACATCAATCATATAAACCTTCCTCCAGAATCACTCTTTATTATATATAAAAATCGCATGAGAATCGCTTGCGTAGTTTTAAAGATTTAAGCATACTTAGGGATATTAGGACAGAGAAAGCAGCTTGATACTTTTTTAATATTAAAAAAGTATCAAATGACACATAAAATATAATTTTATATAAGAGGCACTCTGCCCCATCTAGGGGACACAGGACTTATAAATTTATAAAGGTATATCTATACTAATATATAAAGCTGAAGAGTTTGTTTGTTTGAACGCGCTAATCTCGGGAACTACTGGTTCGAATTGAAAAATTATTTTTTTGTTGAATAGACAATTTATCGAGGAAGACTTTAAGCTACATAACATCACGCTGCGACTAATATGCGGCAGATAGGAAGGCCGATAGGAGCGAAGATATAATGGAAAATGTGGAAAAAAACGGGGAAAATTATTCATCTTTGAGGGCTTCCTTTGCGTGCGCTGCAAAAACGGTTCAAGATACCAAGAAATATGAATGAAAGAATTATTCCTCTTTAAATTATCTAAAAAAAAGTTCGCAACAGTATATGTTTATCTTCTAAGATTGACTCACTATAACGTAATAATAGAAATAGATCCGACGGGGACGACGGCGCGAGCAACAGCTAGTTAATAGTTATTGATAAAAATTAAGACCAAAATGAATGCTCTACGAATCTCGTAGCAATGTTAAAGTACCCTTAGGCCGTATTATTGCTTTTGTTTTATGAAACAGAATATTCTTGAGGTCTAGATAGCTTTGTATTTTCATATCGGTAATATATTCTTTTGTTTTTTATTGCTTTGTGGAGAAATTAATAATTTACGGGTATCTGTTGTAAGAGTTGAAACGGGAAGGTAAGATTGGTGCCTATACAAATTTATTCTTTACGCTATAATCTATTTATAAATACAAAAGAAAGTAGGTATACAACGATAAAAATGAATTAGTGCTTTTATGAAATAATCAGTAGCATTTCATATTTAATGCAAAATAAAAAGGATATTTTATCTTTAAATACTTAAGTAGGTACATGTTAACAAATATTCAAATAAAACAATTCGAATATGCGTTAGTCGATATAAATAAAAATAGTATAAAAGCTTATGAAGTCACGATATCAAAAACAGTTACAGTAATTATTACAAACCGTATTAAAAACTATGTCAAGGCAACACGATTATATTGTAATAACTTCGGTCGAATTAATTGTACGAGCCTCAAAATACTGCGGCACAATTACATAGAAACTGATAAATATCTATAGCCTTTATGGGCAACCACCGGCTGAGACACACGCAACAAAACCATTTCATTTACAAACCTGTATCAAAATTAAAGGGCCGTTTCAGCTTTTGATCCGATACGACACAGCCGCACTGCAATATTAAAAATTCAAATATATATCATATTATCACTACCTATATCTCTCAGTGCAACACGCAGCCACACTCGCTAAACATCGATACTAAGTTTTAAATCGTTAGTTTTAACGGTCACTTCATGATATTTTGAATTTTGGGCCGGCGCCCGTTCGCGGCAAACCGCGCGCGCCTCGCTCGGCGGCCGACGCGACACTGACGTATCAGGCTCGTTTCACGCATGCGCTATCTAACTATACCTAAGCATTTCATTTTGTAATGAACTGAAACATCCCACTTTCCACTCTAGAACCTTTCTCATCGTAAATAGAAGCTATAATGCCCTGAAATGGAACGCAAAGGTGCGTTCGAAGTTTGAAAATGTTAATGTTTTCTGTCCCTGTTTCTCTTGAGGTCGACAATGCATTTGTGTTTTAATTGAGAACTGTTGTGTGTGTTTATGGTTGGTTATGAATTGTTTATACAATTTGTGTCGAGTTGTTGATTGGAAAACAATAGACTATCGAGTATTGGAAACAAGGTTAATGTTACGGTTGGATTCAAAAATAGTGTTTTGCATAGTATGGAGTTATACCTAGTTTTCCAATAATAGCATTATTCCGCATTATTAGGAATAATGCTTAACTTTAAATGTTTTAATAACATATTTCTTATTTCATATCTCGTGAACTCTCAAAAGTACTAACTAAGGAGTGCATTCGCTCAATGCGTGCAATTATATGTGCAGTGCCAGAAAATTAACAAATAATAAGAATTATACATTTTTAATCTGTAGTTCAACGTCAGAGCATAATGTATATTGTATAGTTGGTTTTCACGTTAGTACTTTCAATTGAAAAAAAAATGTGCTAAACAAAGTTTTCCCAAAGCTACGCGCGCTCGATTTATTTTCGCCTCACGTTTTCTGCCTACTCCCAAAGACTACAGCTGCGTGTAATGCTAGCCTGATGTTTTTATTAAAGACAAGCTTTGCGAAGCTATCTAAAAGAAAACTGGTAATTTGTTACGTATTTGACTTCATGTTTTTGTTGAATCGGCTGACAGTTACGAATGATCAAACTATATAATACTTATATTATATATAGTTATAAAAATAGTTACCGTGTGAATTTTTTTTACGTAAGCTATCTTACATGTGCGCATTATCAGTGACTAGAAATGCATACTTATAAATTATAATACAATTTTACTCGAATATGAAGCGAAAAGTGTTATGTAAGTGTTATGTTATTGTCCTCAATATTATTTAAATTAAATATATGCAAAAAAATATATTTTTTATAATGATACAAATAAAATATTATAGATTAATTTTTAATGGTTAGGTATCACTGATAGTAAATTTCCTAACATAAATAAGTCTTAAAATAAACCTAACATTAACAATTGTCCAGGACGATTAAACTTCCACTACACAGACCCATTAACACACATAGAATAATAACACGTAGAACAGCAATGAGCACACAATGTAAAGCCATTTCTAAGACTTGCCTTCTAACATAGATCATCGCAGTAGTTCATCGCTCTAACGTTCGTATGTTTTCGTCGATTTAAAATTTTCCACATTTATAGGGTAAATTTCTTATAGCAGCAACATAATCGACGAACTTGTGTGCGTGTCATCGAGTTTGGGATTCACTTATGGCGGACCAATTATTAAGAGATCAACAGTCTATGCGTTGTACGTCTATGGCACAGAGTTACAAAATGTATTAAGGAACAAAGTCGTCGAAGATAGCACATTATATCGGAAAATTACTGTAGATGCAATTACATGTTCTCTAGGGAAATTATAGTGTCAATAGAATGTAGAAGTTGGTGTAATCAGCTCTTAACTTCTTGTTAGGGGCAAATTAGTACAAAGTCTTGAACTTTGGAATAGGATAATTTTAATAACAAAAAAATGTATATATAACTGGTCGATTAAAAACGTAACAAAAAAGTACCTATTACAATGACAGCTCTCTTAGTACCTCAAATGAAAGTGACGATAAATTTAAAGAGATATTTTTTTATCTTCTTTTAGCAGGCAAGAATCGGAATTAAGCTTCGCCGATATGCATTCGTAAGGGTCTCATGAACGTGTTCTCAGCCTTGACTTAAGGAAGAAGTAACCTCCTTTCACGTGTGAAGGTGACTAATAAGGGTTTTTTCTCAATGTAAACTTACGTATCGAAAAAAACAATCAAATACTTATTTCATACATTATATAAACGTCACACGATCTCGAAAGGCAATTACGGGTCCATTGGGAAATCATCTTTAGTTTCAATCAAGCTGAATTATTAATAACAGTTAGGAGGGCTATACGATTGAAGTTAATATAATATTTTTGAACGTTGCTCAAAAATCGTGGAAGCAGTTATTTGCAAATATACAAACGTTTGCTTAATATACACACTTATATAAATAATACACACTTATATAAATAAAATAAATTTCTACCTAAAAACAAACAAAAAACGTAATAACGTAATTTCAGTACACAATAAAAAGATCGCGGAAGATAACTCAATTTTACAGTTTAATTAAGAGTTTTATTGCCGTCTCTTTTTGTGCCTTGTTTATTGCGACGTTTTATAAACGACAATGTACCTACCTAATATAACATTACGAATAATAAGGCATCTTTGTCTGTCTGTGTATGTGAAATATACAATGATGCATGTATTAAATAGATAAACCTTCATCTTGAATCACTCTATCTATATTCATCATCATACATATTATCGCATATCTATATCATATCCATAAACCACGTGAAAAACCGGGTCGTTGTTTTAAAGATCTAAGCAAACAAAAAGACACACTGCGGAAAGCGACTTTGTATTACACTACATACTGATTTTGTAACGAGTGACTCATAAGCAAAAGGTACTGTCTAATATATCGCACTAAGAATGTAACACCTTTGTTTGACAGAAGGATCCGTAAGTTTTGTCGTAAAAAGTGTTACTTCACGCAAGTCTTGGCGTTTGCTTACGAAGACGTTGCAGCCTCTAGGGAAAGTAACCACGCGCTAACACAAATGATACTTCAAGTTATAGCATCTTATGTGGGTTATGTTAGTTTTGTATTTTTTGTTGCTTTACGGAACCAGTTCCAGCCAAATGTCATGTCTTCGCTTTGTTGATCTGGAAAGCAGCGTACACTTGGCTAACCGATCCGCGTTTTCCACTCGAGAAGTGGTTTACTCCAGCAACCATTGGTCCTTCGAAACACGTGTCCGACCCACTGCAACGTACGAAGTCTGCTAGCTTGCAGACTTCTGCTGTATTGTCTGTTCCAACCTTACCCAAAATTGTATTTCTTTATAATCAAACCGCCCAGAAATTATGAGCACATGTTTATCACTTGGTCTATACCATATATGTACTCTAAGAGTACTACTACGTGACGATGTTAAACATTTATTCCTTACAAAGCAACAAAACACAGAAGCGACCTACTTCCAAGGTTTTCTTAGTTAATTAAGTGAACGTCTAGGAACAGGCAACAGGCAAGAATAAATGTAGTTACCTCGGCTCTGACGATAATTGTCTTTTGTTTTCTTTTGATTTTTATTAAAGACTTGTAAGAGATTTTCTTTGATATTGAAAACGCAAATGGTTGACTGAGTACTGGAAAATTATATTAATCAATTATTTATAGGTTTCATAGTAGTGACTCAACTGAAACGAATTTATTCAATGAGCTGAATATAATGTTATTAAGACGCGAATATATAATTTTTATCGTTTTTTCTGATGCCAATATAAACATAAATTGTTGAAATACGATTGTATTGATTGCACAGTCCAGTCTTTTTAGTAATATTACATAGTAGCTGTGCTTAATTTATTTTATTTATAAGGTTTCATTTCCGCTATGCTGTATTTATAAACACATACGCACACACGCACACACAAGTGTGCCGAATATGTCAAAAAACTTGATTAATAAAAACCGTCTTAACCAAAACACTTATTCTCATTTTATTAAATCGCAACGATCAAGTATATCAATATAGACACAGCAAACAATTTCATGCTCTATGAAATCGTTCCAATATTTGCTGAAGCGAAATAAATAGCTTTGGAGTTAATTAATCTATCGGCGGCCATTTTCTTTTGCTTTTTCCGTCTTCAGTCGAGATTCGCTCGAGACCTCGTTAACACGACTTAATATAAATATAATTATTCAATTAACGAGTCATTTGTAGTTGATTGAGTCTTAATCGAGTATGGCGAAAGAAAAAAAATTGGGTTATGATTTTTGCTATCTATGTCGGTATGTCCACTTGAATGTTTTCATTGCAGCGCCTAAACATAAACTCATTTTAATGAATCAGGTGTAAGGAGTCGTAATTATGGCTCGGGGAAAATTTTACAATCATCCAGTCGGGCTTAAAATTACACAGACTAATAGGAGAACAGTAATCCCTTCATTGAATAGACTTTACGAAAATCTCAAATATCTTCGACCAAACCCATCTTTGATTGGCACAAGTATTGGCTATATTGATCGATTTCTTCTGCCAGTAAAATCCATCTTTAATTGTGCCTATTATTAGCTATATTATTAAGATCGAGGTTGACTAAAGATACAGTAAATAAATTTCCCAAAGCAATCCACTTACGAAGCATACATCAATCTGTCCTTTATTGGAGCGGTCGCCGGTAATATAAACGTGGACTCGGCTATGTAATTAAATTTTGGTTTAGTCTCTGTTTCGATCAAGTTACGCAAATATTTATCCCAGCCGTTGTTGGTAGTCCGGGTTTTGAACTGGTCACCCAATTTTGGTACATTTTTAAAAATAATATATGTTCCATGACTAATAATGCGTCTTGTTATTAGTAGAAGAATGTTTAGGATAGCTTAAGAAGATCCTATTCCTAACCATACAAAACTTTTTCATCTTTTAAATCAATTCACCTCGGTTTTGGTACATAAATGAAGTCAGAGAATTTGGCCCTAAAAGAAACCCTATAATAAATATGTTGCAATATTAGTAAAATAAAACAAAACATACAATTTATCATCATTTTATTCAATTATTAATTGTAATAAAATCTATGTTAATCGCTGAAAACGTCATACAATATCTGTCATGGACACGTCAACATAAACAAAACAGGATCTTATTAGGATCGTCTTAGGAGAATATTTTAAGGACTAGTCTTTAACATTTATCTCGAAATATACCCGTAAATGTAATAATAATAAAAATAAACTTATAGGATATATTAAAGGATGACATGTTTAGTCTAAGCACTACGTAAAGCACTCGGTATGAATATTGCACGTGGATGGAGGGCTTAAGAGAGAGAAAATCTTCAAATTTCGGCTTTATAGAGCGGTGTCTCTTTCACACTATATACGGAACAGTTCATGTATCGTGCAAGGGAGACACAAATAAATCGACCAATGATCTTTTTCAGCATTATTACAGTTACTGTATAGACAAGACAACCATCGCTTTCAATTTTTGTAAAATTGTAGGTATAATATCATAGAAATAGACTTTTACTAAATAGTTTTTAATAACGTAAAAGTAAGTCGATTTTTATGAGTCGATACAAATTTAGTTAGCCAACCTTTAAGTAATGTTGACAAAAATAAAATCTTATAAAATCATTGGTGTAATAATATGTGCCTTATTAGGCAGACATAAAGGTTTATAACCGCACGAATTCCATCTTATAACAAAATATATAACTTGTATAAAAAAATTGGCTGAAATATTTGGCACATTTGTTTAACAAGGAAAGCGTTAGTTATATGAATTAAACTTCTGTTTGCAATTCTAATTTTGCATATCTACTAATTAACATTTTAAGAATAACAAAACTATTTATTATTTTGTGAAAAAATAAAATAACAAAACTCCAATTAATTTCCACTCAATCACAGCCTTTCCACACATTTTACGAAAGCAAAGTCATGTTTGAAATTTCGTAAATTTTTTTAAATAATTAATTCGTAAATAACCGAATTGAATTGAAGATACTTTCTATTATACGTAAGAGAATTAACTCTAGAAATAGTTCAAAACTATTATGACTTTTATATTATTAGTAAGTTCCAAAAATGAATAATTATAAAAATCGTCCGCGTTCCTTTAACTTAGTACGAAATGTCAAATATAGTAACATATAACAGACGAATGAAGCGTGTTAAACAAACTTATGAATTCAACCAACATTTCCGAAGAATTCCACATTAAATAAATATTATCCATAGATTCATTAATACCATTAATGTTTAAGTAGGTAATATAAATTTTTACTTTGTACACTATTTGGTAATGTAACAATTTTGAGGTTATCCTATTTTAAATAAACAAACATTACTTTTTGAAATGCACTTATTATCTAACAGTAAATTATACAGGTATATCTCATAATGTATCACTGTTACGTCTTTCATATACAAAATTTACAAAAAAACATTTAATATTCACATTCTTATCATTCTACTTTGGTCAAGACTGTTCTTGCTAGATGGTTGGTTCAAGTGGTTCTTAATAACGGCCTGATTTCATTGTTTTATTGACTAAACATCTCACCTGTTACATCTCTTTCTTTTATTAACACATGGAAAAGGATACATGATCTCTGGTTTTGTTTGAGTCATATTTAGACGTTCTAGACATTTAGATTAACAAAATAAACTATGTTTTGTATTATATGACGGTATGACGGATTTGAATCGGCCACATTATAGGAAAACAGTTTCTACAGAAAATAAGGAACTCCAATAGTTGCTTTTTAAAAATAAAGTAATGTCAAATATAATCTATAATGTTGAATTACTGGCGATAATATCATAAATAAGGTATTTGAATTTTATGTCAGTTAAAATGTGGTACGAGTTTATGTGTCTTTATTTCTAAAATGTAAAAAAAAACTTAGTTATACTTTTGCTCAGCCAACAGACCAACGAAATCAGGAACCTATATCTCTTCTGTGACTAAACATTCAATTAACTACGCTATCTAGAATAACATTTACACAGGTAGTTTAAACAGAATTATTGTTAGGACTATCGTTGACCTTCGAATCTGTTACCTCTATAACGTTAGAATTTATTTCATACATATCACTAACATTCTCTGTTCTATCTAAATCACAACACTTGTTATCTACTAGAGAATTTTCTGAGTCGCTTTTTTCTATTATAATATCTACTGTGGGGATGTAGTCGTTCGTGGTTTTTCTGAGGGGCAGGTCGGGAGGTCTGACTGTGGAGAGGGTGCTGGATAGGAAGGACGATTGGAGGTTGTAACCGGGCAGGAGCTTTGGTTGCAATGGTAGCATGAGGTCCAGGGAGCCCGTGGTTGCTGGTCGTGGTTGTAGGGGCGGGGCCGTCATGAGCGGTGGTTGGAGTGACGCCAGCGATATTGTCGCACACTGCGTGTTCACTATGGGGCTCTCGACTGTGGAAGAAAGGTAGATTTAAGTCTATTTATTTAGAATAAAAATTTCATTCAAAATATAGTTTTTTATCTATTTTTAATTGATTAAATTGAGAACTTTTTATCAGGAAATGTACATGGAAACATAGTCTAAAGGTGCATGCTATTAATTACAGATAGCGAGTTTGATCCTCACTGCCCATAAATACCTATAAAACTTTACGAATCAGATATTAGGAATAAGTTGGTATGTTTAGATACAATAATTGCAACTAACTTTTCCTTGAAAGTAAATCACACTCTTAAATGTTTGTATTTCGACAGCTTGGTACAGAGCTATGAAAAATACAATAGAATATATCAGTGTTTACCGATAGGTGCCCGGGCTTGAAGAGGCTGGGCGGTGTTGGGAGGTCGAAGCAAGTTGGATGGTCCTTGCAAAGCCAGACTTATCATGTTCATACCGTTGACCCCTGCAAAAAAACTTCGATAAAGCGTGTAGTTTAAAATACGAGATACATACGAGTTTAAAAAAGTTTTTAAACTTACCTTTTAAATAGTCAGGTTACAATTTTATCTTATTAAATGAATAATACAAAAGAAGCCAGGCAATATAATATAAATATTTGTATATCTGACTGTAATTCTGTGTGTCCCTACTATAAAAAATCCGTAGGCATTCGTAGCACGCGTAGCATCTTAAATTAAATTTAGCGCCATCTCTTGACAGATGGCTGTACTACATACCGAGTTTGTTTGCGCCTTGCAAATCCTTCAGAACCACAGGGTGCTTCACTGCGTTCACACGTCGGTTGGAGGCGGTGGCGTCGCGTTTTCTTCTAGGCTGTTCTACTGGGAGCACGCGGCGTCTCTTCTTGGGAAGTTTTGACCGCGCCTGGCGATAGATGGCGTTATTTTAAACTCCTTTTGCAGAAGTAAAAATAAGTTATAAACTTATAAATAATAATAGATAAAGCATTCATGGAAATATAATACTAATTATGTCATTTTTGAACAGCAAAAAATTGTAAAGCTATAATAATAACAGAAAGCTATGATGTCATAAAACAATTTTTAATTATGCATAGAATTCAAATGTTATCGACGTTCTTTCAATGAAAAACAAACATTTAAAAGAACTTGGGTGCAATTACGTTTTAATTTCTGCTTCGAGTATGTATTCAATGTTTAATCAAAAGAACGCTATTGTTTTACTTTATGTTTGACCTAATTAAAATCCGGAGCAGACGGCTGATCGGGTGTCATTAGAAGGTTTCAAGTATTAAATTTATTATTTATTATACAAAATTAAACTTAAAAAAGCTTACACGCTTTCGACAAACAATTATACTACCAAATAGACAGGTTTCTTTATATGATTGACACATAAAATTCTATACAATACTTTGGTACAATTTATAATCATTAAGTATGTTTTAAGGTAATTTTTTTTAAATACACAATCTTCATGTGAGAACACAATACGAAATCATTCTTTATAACCTACGTTGTTACGTTGCTTGTATTAATTGATAATGAGTATTATTGCTATTGAATTTAAAAACCTTTATAATATAAAGAATGTATTTCGTAATATTAGGACTGGGTACTAACATTTGAGGTTCCCGGTTCAAGGTAACGGTGACATTTGGCCGGATATTTAAAGTACAATCCGCGAGAAAATTTTCGAGGCACTCAAATTTTCTCAAGTTTTTCTTAGGCTTGGGATAGACCTCTGCGCAAATCCTATGAACTTTCAACCCTTAACAAGGAGACTTATGATTCCTATGATATGTTAATAAGGTCTATATAAGTATGGACCTTATAGACGAGTCTTCAAGGGTTCCATTTCTGTCGTTAATAAGAACGATGGTTGTCTGGTAGTTAGATCATAGGCAATCGCAATTCAAGCACCAGGCATTATCCTGCTTATAAACCCTGGTTTGAGAGCTCTGTCTATTCAATAGATCCCTGTTAATCTTCATGTGAGAATCTATTTGTAAATATAACAGTGTAAACATTTTTAAAGATAACGTTTGTCTTGCAAAATTTACCCAAACTCAAGGAAATTCTCAAATGGCAACAGACCCATAGTTCGTACACCCCAGTATACGCTAATTCTCTTTCTTTCTCTCAAACTTCAGACGAACATAAAACACGTGAATGATAGAAGGTGTAGCCATGTAAGTGTTGCAATTTTATTCAGTTTATTTTTTTTTTCAAATAATTAATTTTTAATTCTTATCAATAGGATATAAAATAAGGAGGTTAACGGATCGGACGCTCGTTTCTTAACAAACTGCATAATAATGATAGATGTTGTCCTAGGTCAGGCCACAGCAGCTAGCTTTCAGGAATATATTTGGAGAATGAGTAAGCACTTCTGCGTAAAGTGATTCAACCGAAACGGGGCTCAGGTAATTGCTTGGCAAAATAGGTGATTTGCAAAAGGTAACGAGATTATTAAACAGCTTTTGTTTTTGTGAAATATTACGCTCTATCGCTGTTTTTTACTAAGTAAGACTATTGCTTAGAGTTAAATAGCTTGTCGAAAGCAGAACATAACGTTAGGTCAAAATAAAACCACCGACTTTTGGTCATTATAACCCAAGCTCTCATTACGCGACATCACATAAATAATATGTATTCATACTAATATTATAAATGAGAAAGTGTATTTGTCCGTATGCTTGTATTTCTGTCACGGCAAAACAGCTGGACTGATGATCCACTGGATTAAAATATATGATACTTTTTATCCCGGTATTGCACCGGGAAGGGGAACTACGTGGGTAAAACCGCGGGAAGTGGCTAGTATATTATAGTTCCTATGGTAATCGTAACGCCTGGTAACAGCCACTTCCACAAAACGTCGTGTTTGCCGATAGAAGGCTAATACGATAAGCGCTGCATTGAAAATTCTCTAAGAATAATTGAATTTTTATCCGGCTCGTGCTTACTGGGAACTACGGAATTTTATTTTCTTTAGCATTCAAAGCGATAGGTGAGACAAATATAACACTCTCTTTGTCACTCTTTGTAATCCGTTATAAAGGTGTTGAGGGTGGGTGTATTTGGCTAATAGTCTTTAATAATACTCGTAAAGTTTTTTGTTCAAACGATTATTAATTATATGTACTTCTTCCGAAATTTAACTCAAAAGTCAAACACTGCAAAGTAACAAAACATATCTGCTGGATAAAAATTAACGAATATATTATATATAAATGATTCATAGAATTTACATGACTTAAGACCCAAACTGCATCTTTCCAATATTTCGAGAGACCTAACTAAATAGATCTATTTATTTAATATTTTATCTATTTTCTTTAATATTTTCTAGTATCTATACTAATGTAATTTACAAATGCTTCTTTTCCAGCGTAAGGATCAAACCCATAAACCTTGGCGCTGAAGACAGTTGTGTACCACTGCACCAAGCAGTCAATCAATATTTATTATATTATAAGGATATATACATCATCCGGTATCCAAATAGACATAGACCCGTTAACTACAATACGGCGATGCGATATATTGAATAGACGTTACTGGGGGCTATAAATTAGTGAGTGTCTAGCAATTTGCACCCTGATTAAATTGGCCTAGAGTGATTTGCGACGCCAATTTACACGATCTATGACCGACGTTTTAAACATACTATACATAGTAATATACCGCTATTAAATAGGTTCATCTTGTTTGCGGGTTAATTCCGGATTCTTTGAATTTTTAAATTGAATTTAAACAATGACTGTAATAGGAGTATTACTGGTTTCATAATTTATATATTATGGGGTAAATAGATTTTATTGGTTAATAAAATTTAATAGAAGTTCACGTTCAAGATTTAAAAAAGCCATGCAACGCAAAGTACAGCGCTTTGCGCCACGCTTTTCTTGAATAAAACTTTATTATAAGCAAAGTTCTACGCTATGGTTGACGCTACCCATTGTGGTCCGTTATATCCTGCGCTCGGTGTTACGCATTGCGCTACGTTAGATACTGCGTTCGACGCTGCACTTTCCGCTGCGTTCTGTGCAAAGACCTCCGCTACGCAGTTCGCTACGTTATATGCTACGCATTGCGCTACGTCGTATGAATTATGATACGCTCACTCTTTAATGCTGCTTGATAAACTGATTTACCCAAAGTAATTTAACTAAACTGCGATATTCGAAATGATAACATCGATATTACCAATTTGATGCAGAACATTAGCACTTCATTTGCCATTCGCGCTGCGCAATAAAATAGAACTCGACAGAGTCGCGAAGCACTTTAAAACGAATATATTTGGCCCAGAGGTGTGTGTTAGAGACGGAAGAGATTTCAATTGTTTAAATAATAAACTTTTGGCAAGTGTTTTTTATTACTGAATTTTTAAAGAGTAAGTTTTTGTAACCTGATACCTCATAACGTCACTAACTCATAACGTCAAATAAATCGTGTACCTATATTAAGAAAGAGTGGCAAGGGCACTTATAAAATATAATAATCGATAAATATAATATGTAACAAGAAATAATGAAATACTTGAATGCTAACAAATTTTAAGGCAGTCTTTTAAAAGTAGTTTTATTATTAAATAGATGCCTACATATTCTTATAACATGTTAAAAATACGTTGTCATTTTATAACTGAAAAAATCGAGATTTATAATTTAAAAAAGGAATTAAAACATTCGATTCAAATTCAATATTTTTACCAACAAAAACGTTTTACAACGAAACGCCCGCATTCGCTTCTAACTCGACCCGATGCATTTATTCACACAACATTTAATTGAATTTCGTCCTGGCTCGGCGGAGTCTGTTCAATTTTAATATATCACGAATACTAGAACTAGTCGAGAGAGCAGATCTAAAATGTAATATTTCCCCTTCAATCGGGCCGTAATGTCGTTTCATTTCGCCCGATTGCTTCCACGGATACGTTGGATATGAAATCATTTGACAGAATGTTAGCCCGACAAAGTTGACCTAAGCGCAGTTAGGTCCATTTTAGCATGTATTAAAGCTTCGTAAATTTTTAATATATCCATATGTTAATTCTATTGTGCTGTTTGTTAGTTAAGTAATTATGTGCTATGTTATATACGGTATATCGTATAAGCTTTACAGAGAAAACTCGTTTTATCTTGACATCTCTTCAAAGCTGATATGGATTTATGTGGGAGCATTGGAACTCTACATTATCTTTAACAAGCTTTTTTGTTTGCTTCTCTATTAACGTCTTTATTGTTCACCTTTTAAAAGACAAGCTAAATTCTTAGGCTAGCCTTGTAAGGAAAATCCGTAGAACATCGACTGACAATTTTTTTTCTTATTCTACTACTACGCAATAGTATTAAAACAATTTGTAAAAACACAGCACACGACAAGTTAACTTAGTTACAGAAATTTAATACTATAACAGTGAGATTAAAAAAGTATTGAAGGGTTAGAAACAGTACCTACAGTATGTAAATTTAAATATATTGTTACGCAACCACATCAAACCACATTCATGTAAATCGAGATAGAAATTTTAATTAGACGTACAACTAAATACATATAAAAAGTATAGGGGTTTTCCGTTACATTAACGCGAGAGTACGCGTCACGAATCTTTAGCGCTGAACGAAACCTGCGCAAATGTCAAAAATAAGGTATCGAGGTAACGGCGCGGCGCATGGGGCGCGTGATCGTCGGGTGCGCGAGCGTTGATTGGTTGTCCCAGTCGTGTGTCTTTCTCGCGCCAATACGTCAATTACGAGCGCGATTTTACCGTTGCGCAGCTATTCTCGTCCAGCGCTAAACATAAATGAGGCGTACTATAACTACGGGACAGAATTTGTATAAAAATTGTTATAAAAAAAGCAAAGCCATTTTTCAATACTTCCAAAACCACACCAATCTTCCTAAAAATCTACCTTGCAGTATCAACAACATTAAATACACAACAAATTTGAACATTAAGCAACCCAGTATTAGACTATAACACGTTTTAAAACCCTCTAAGTGTATTGCATTTTAAAATATTGTTTATGGACCATAACTCGAGGTACTGAGGACACCTAAAAGCTTTGTAGCGTTTTATGAGTCTTTAGGAAACTGAAAACTGAGGTCGTCCGTGTATTTTGTAGGGTATTTCTTTACTAACTCTATACCTAACTTAATTTAGCATACGAATATAATGTTTAAGCTTTTAGATATACATAAGAACAATATATAGATAACTAGCTGCTGCTCGCGACTCTGTCCGCGCGGACTTTCATATAAACTTTGACCCCCGCTCCCCCCCTTTTAACCTTTACAGTTATAAAGTAACCTATGTTCCTGCTTAGGCTCTAGACCATCTGAGTACCAAATTTCGTACTAATCGGTTCAGTAGTTTTAGCGTGATGGAAAAACAGACAGACAGACAGAGTTACTTTCGCATTTATAATATTGAGTATGGATTGATTAAGAAAAATAGGATTTATATTTATACAACATACATACACACGATTTAAGAGTTCAAACAATTTTATTAATTGGCAGTTTTATCTTTAAGAAGCGATATCTTTCAGACAACTTTTAACTACTTGAGAAATACTCGGTTTTTATGTATCTGCCCGCTAGTTAATTTAATATAATATAATAATTAGCGAATTAACTAGCGGTTATTCATAGCCAAAATGGTATTAAAAGTGAACGTGTATAAATTAAATAGATAATTAAATTATTTTCCGTGTGACCTTTGGTCCAATAAATGTGACAAATGATTCGATTAAACCTGATATAATGTTATTTGGTCATTATAATTTGTATTAATATAATCATTTTTGTATGGAAACTAAAACAGATATTAAAACAAATATTTTGTGGTATTAAAACATTGTTTTTATATTTAAACTAGTTTTTAAGGTATTGTCTACTTATATTTAAAGATTCCTATTTTGATGTTCTTATTTATTCACTGAACCGATTTTGAAAATTTGTTTACTATTAAATAGCCTTATTTAGCTCTAGTAATGTCAGACTATATCAATTAATTATCAACTTAAAACATATAAAAATAAATTTATCAGATTTTACGCACGTGAAACCGGGAGACACACGTAGTTAAAAGGGTAACTCAGGGCAATTAAATGGAGTAACAAAATAACTTGCAAACTGGCCTCATGACATGGGGTCATCGTGTCACTAGTAAGTAATTGGGTGAAATTGGATGGTTACAACTCTAAACTGAAATTATAAATTTATAAATTTATTTAACAAATAACAACATAAGGATTTGAACCAACAAGGAGTAAAATGTATTAATAAGTAATTTCAAAAGACGACCTACTTTTGAGTTCTTCTACGTTATTGCCATTTTAAGTTTTATTTTGCTGATCAAATAAATTGGATTAACATATGAAGGATTATTGTAAGTCTGTCGCGAATGTTTTTAGCATTTTTCATTGATGCTTTTCTCAGCGTGATGGTACAGGGCATTGATCTCCCTCGATAAATTGTCTAAAAGAATTCTATGCGAACAAGTACTTTCTGAGATTAGTGCGTTCAAACAAACAAACAATCTCTTTATCTTTGTAATAATACTATCGATATAACGCACTTAGCTTTTTACGGTAAGCAAAAATATTAATCTACTAAATACTTATATAATAACAGAAAAATTCCTTATAAAAAAAATCTCTAAAGCCTTACCACTTTGTAGTATAAGTACCGACTTATATCATAGTTAGAAGAAAAATCTGCCTACCAAAAGTAACATTGTAACAACTTTCCAATTTGTCCGTCCAACCTCAGGACACGGGTCGTTACGTCCCTACTAATACTTGGTTGCCTTTAACATTTCATATTAATTGTATGGTAGACTTTTTTTTATTTAAGTCATGTCACTTAAAAAATAACTCTTCTA
The DNA here is from genome assembly GCA_018238005.1 of Eurema mandarina. NCBI lineage: Eukaryota > Metazoa > Arthropoda > Insecta > Lepidoptera > Pieridae > Eurema > Eurema mandarina. The sequence goes on along the minus strand of DWAJ01000127.1, from coordinate 8,740 downwards.
ATGAGCGTACTGCGGTATATCAAATAAATAGTCATAGGAACTTTGTGTTCAGGACTGATAAAAAAATACGAAGAACATTTAAAATAAGAATAACAGATGTTCTGTTTTATAAAGATAATATGGTATTCTTAACCTAATTTCATACAAAGAGTACATGGCAATATCTTTTGTCTCTCAAAATCTCTTTCAATATGTCTATTACAACCTTAAAAGTGAATAAAAACCCCTGAACAATACGACAGCGATAAATTTAAAAGCTAATCAGATAATCTCGCCGGCGCTTGTTTTGTAAATTTCGTTCAAAAATCGGGAACTCTTTGAACGAATTCAGTTATATTCAAAGGCCCGTTTAATGGGTTATGATATTATGTTTGAATTACTTTACTATGTCAGATTGTGTGCTGTCTGTTATAATTTTTTATAAAAGCATATTTAAAATATATAATTGAGGCATGGAAATTACAAATGGACATGGAATGGCTGAACAAATTAGCTCACAAGAAACGCAATTTTACTTTTTCTGGAACTAATAACGCTTGTAAATGCAATGCCTCAATTATAAAAGACTATTCCATCAACATAAAAATGATTCTGAAATGAATATATCGGACTAAAATGCATATTCACGTTGACATTTGCATCGTAATAACGTTCTGAGCGTTTAGCGTTATACAATTTAAATATGAACGCTGCGTTTAAGCTTTGACGACTATATTTTTAAAAACTACAAGTACAGTTGACTTCAAAAGTATGTAACGTGTTTGAAGACTCAAATCTTACATTGGTTTGTATTTGTATTTGTAGCAGTTATTTGTTGAACTAATGTTTTGATTATTTTGTTAATTGCCACGAGAGTGTTTAAATATAATTTTGAATGTCTTCTCTACATATAAGGAATTATCTTTTAGTCGATTCCTATTACGTTTCTTATATTATATACAGATTTTTTTTAAGTATACTTAAAGTAATCTTTTAAGCCTTTTTTGCGATTTTGCCTTCTTATTTAACAAAAATCGTCAACAGAACACGACAGCTTTTGTATACTCTACAAGGATATCATATATAGGTACACATATATACCTATATACATGCTAAAATAAATTCTATATTTATAAGCCATACATCTCAAAGTGCAGTTCAAAGAATTCAACAATAACAAAAATACCTTGCGTCTCGCAACAAACAATATTTACAAAAGATTTATTTCATACTGCTCTTGCTGTATAAAGTTTTTGACCCATAAATTGCAAGCTGGCTTTCCACAAGAAAGCGTTCTTCGCAGACTCGTGTGTGCGGCGGAATTGTTTCAAATAAACTCTTTAATTAATTAACTATTTGTACAGTTGACTACTAGTTTGTTTACATGCTTATAACAACAAACTAGCGAATGTTTTAAACAGATAAATAAACCGAATGAGAATCGGTTGTGTAGTTTTAAAGTTTTAAGCATAGATGGTGACAGACCGAAAAAACTGACTTTTTTATACTATTTAATAATGGTAAGTAATCTCATCTTTACTAATATTAAAGTTTGTAAGTGCGTGAATGTATCTGTTTCATACTTCTTCACGACTAACCGGTTGGCGCCATTTTAATAAAATTTGGTTTAAAATTACGAATGCTACAACTAACGCTTGTATACTAGGTATATATTATTTTATGTATAAAAACTACATTTTATAGTATAATTAATAGTCTACATATATTTTTAACGAATCCAGTAACAGTCCATAGCAAATAAAATAATCAAATGTAAGATGCAACTTAAAAATTCAGATAAGAAATTTCTCAAAAATAGCGTTGCGCGAAATTTATAAGGACTCTTCTCTCTGAGCCCTCTCTAGATAGAGAAGGCTCAGTTTAAGTTCGTTTGAACATCGTTCTATCCAACTACAGATTTTACAGTGACATTTTGATATTTATAACTGTATTTAACTTTATATTATCACTGGATAGCGCTGTATATATGTGTTTTGAATTATTTATTTATATATGACTAATGACTATTCAGTATACTTGTAGAATGGAGGAAGGGTGAAATGAAAACTTCCTAGGAACCAAAGGAAGAATTCTCGATTCCTGGCGACAAAACAGTTTTATTAATAACCTTAGTAAGTAACTTAAATAAATAGGAAGTTCTCTGCTGGATGGTTTTTTGTAATGTTTGTTACCTCAGTACTAAGTATGTACATGTACGGGACTTTAATGTTAAAATTATCAGTATGTAGTAAATTTAAAGTATTCTTATTTTTAAGACTATAAAAAAAATATATTTAGGTATGAAAATCAAATGCGTAAATTTAAAAACCTTCTAATCAAAGCTTTAAAATCGATGGCTTAAAGAATAGTCTCTGTAGTCTTGAGTTCTGAATCGCTTTTATAATGTTTATTCGAGACTAAGCGCATACAAATTCTCGACATCGAACCATCGGGGCCCAACGGCCTGGCAGTCGTTCGACTGGTCTAGGAGCCTCCCTTTGGTGCATAGGAAAATCCATGCCCATTTCTTTTACATATTAAAGACAATCTTTTTTTTAAATTTCTTCAAAATCGCATACAGTTTGAAAACTTATAACGCCCCTTTTTCACGGAGCTTTTAAATGAGGTTACTTAACGATGATTCCCTATGAAAAGGCTATTCCTAATGGCTTTTAGCTTAAAAATTCCACAATCATGACTCTTGATTACAATGAAACACATTTTTGTTTCAACCATCGCAGGCCTAGCAATAAATAACCCTGTTTCGCCCGTTAATGACCCGGGCACTTTAAGCCCGGGTTTATCAAGAATTGTGGGCGATGACAGGTGGAATACGTTGTTTTATTGGGGTGATTAGTGACTTCTTTGTTCTGTGATAATCATAGTATATTATGTTTTAACAGCAGGGTTAACGAAAAAGGATCGTAATCCGTACTAATATTATAAATGTGAAATTGTGTTTGTTTGTTTGTCCTTCCTTCACGTCGTAGCCAAGCAATCAATCGACCTGATTTTTGGCATACAATTAGTTGAAAAGATGGAGAGTAACATAGGCTACTTTTTAACTGGAAAAAAGGGTTATAAGGGTGGAAGGGTGGGGGTAAAAGTATAATATAATATACGAAATATAATAAATATATGAAAGTCCACGCGGACGGAGATTTTATATAAAAAAACTAAATTGTAATATAAATACCTACTACATACATCACGGATGAGAGTACGTTTCTTACTCATTCACACAAAACCTACTCAATATTCTTTTCTAAATTTTGGCAGACCACATGTATGTATAGATAGACTTTAAAACAAAGAAACAAACTTTTGTTGGTGCGAAAACTATACGAGTAAAACTGTGTGGCGCGTCTAGTCTATTCATAGTATATATTAATCAACTCAAACTAAGATAAAAGTAAATATTACTTTAATCTCACGAGAATAAGTCTGAAAGAAACGTTAATTCTTTCCTCATAAATAACATAGATAATATACGAAGGACTAGTTTCTGTTTGAAAGCTTTATTCTTTAATCTTTGGAACTTCAAGTCGGATTTCAAAAATTATAAAATATTTATATTTAAAATAAAGACTGGTTTGTTACAACACTTATAACTCGAGATCCGCTAGGCCAATTTTCATGGTTTTTGGTTCGTTGGATTTGTCCCCGCCCCGAATAGCAGAATACATCTTAAAAATAATAAAGTTAATACGAAAGTCCACGCGAACGGAGTCGCGGGCAACGCCTTACTTAATACTTATATAAGTTGTAACGTCAAATTATCTTTTCTCATTAACGTAGGTACTTGTTGTAACAAAAACTCAGATCTAAGTAACACATCGAATTAACTCGAACAAAACTTTGATCAAGTTGGCGAAGTTTGTTGGAGTTTCAAATGTGCATCGGTTTATTTGTGTGGCGAGAGGCTGATTGAATTGGGAGCTTTGGTACAATTTCTACGATATGTTTAAACTAGCTGTGCCAGCGACTTCGCCCGCGTAGAAAAGTGACTTTGGGCAGCATATTATTTGAAAATGCCTAACCCGCGCCAACAAATGTTCAGCAAGTTCAACGTGATTCTTTAAATTGCCATAACTTTATTTATCAACCGATTGACATGAATCAAACACTAAATGTTAAGTGAAGCTTACCACAATACATCATTGAAAACCCCATCTAGATAGGATAAGCCGTTTCTGAGATAAGCGTTTACAAACAAACAGACAAACAGACAAAAATTCCAAAAATCATTGTTTTGGGTTCTATGTTATTTATAAAGGTCGCCTATAATATTTTTCCTCATATATCTTTCATGTACAGACACCGACTCGTTACGTTTTTATTATATTATGTATTGATAAATAAAACATTAGTTTGTATGTTGTCTTGCTTTGACGCACGTAATAAAACTTTTCGGCGGTAGGCGTTAAAAAAGTAAACACGCATCTTAATTTCGTAAGAAAATTTATTAATTTTTTAATATTAAATACAATTATTAAGTTATGTTCTAATATATAAACGCACTCACCGGAACATAAAGTTACTCCTTTTATATTTGCAACACACATTATTCACTAAATATCAAATTTATTATTTTCGCTTCACTATAACTCCTATCACGTAATAAAAGAACTAAATATGGACTCTGTCAAGCATTCCATGGCTCAGATGTCTGAAATGTTCACTAAAACTATGCTTGAGTTCCAAGAAAACCTGGACAAACACACTACCACTGCTTCACTGGCCAGCCCACCTTCACGTTTAGCATCGGACTTCACATCTTTTCGGACATTTGTTCTCTCCTCTCTAAAATGCCTGCAAACACAAATTGATGCTTTAGCATCTTTGTACGAAAATCAGGAAATGAGAAGCCGAAGAAAGATCCTGCTACTACATGGAATACCGGAAAGCAAGGATGAGGATGTTGTTAAGAAGTCAGTGGATATACTATCCAAACATTTGAAGTTAGATAGGCTAACCATCCAGTGTGTGGGCAGGTGTCACAGAATGGGAACTTCAAGGAATAAGAAGCCCCGTCCAATCCTTCTCAAATTTCGGGACTTTAATACAAAGGACTCAATCTGGTTTAAAAAAACTAATCTGAAGGGCACAGGCGTCACAATGTCGGAGTTTCTCACAAGAAACAGACATGAGTTATTTTTGGCGGCTCGGGAACATTTTGGGATCTCAAAATGCTGGACCAGGGATGGGCGTATTTTTGCAATGGACTCGGATGGAGTACGGCGAGCCATACACAGCGCAGCGGATATAACGTCGAACATTGCAATAACAACTCATCGGGCAGCTCCAGATCCATCGGCTTCATCCAGCAATGCCCCAAGGGACGCCAAATGTGTACCTCGTACAAGAAAAGCACTCCGAGCTAAGTAAACCTGTAAAGTTTTGTCTCATAATCACTTTGTTTTAATGTTTCAATTCATAATTCAATCCACAATACCTTTTCAAGCGTTGGAATACAGAGATTTATACCTTTAATATAATGCAATGATCCTTTTTATTATTATATAAAATGTTAGGGTATATACTTTTTGTATTTTTAACACCGAGGTAGTTGTTAATTTAATTTCTGTTGTTTTTGTAAATTGTCAAAAGTGTCATTTAATATTGTTGTCACAAATGACAGATGACAAACGTAGTTCCAATAATGTTGCTAGTTTTTTAAATAGTATTTAAGTTGTAATTAAATTGTAACCGGTGATTGCAACGTTAAGTGTCAAGTACTAAGCATTTATAGTTACATTTATTTGTTTATATATTTTTATATATATTTTATTTATTTATATTTATATTTTTATTTTATTTTATTTTATTTTTATTTTTATTTTTTATTTTTTTTTTAATTTTTATATTCTTTTAGTATTATGCAATACATAGATGGATCTGAGTTTCAAGATTGCCTTTCTTCAAGTTCTTGTCTCGACAGCGATGATAGTTTTCACAGTGCTACGCCTCCTTTAGAACATACCCTCAATGTTGTCTTCGGTGATTTAAATAAAAATTTTAATGTCCTTCACATCAATGCTCAGAGCGTCCCTGCTCATTTTTCCGACATGATGGCATCTTTTAGTACGCAAAAAATTCATGCGATCTTAATCTCCGAAACCTGGCTAAAACCATGTCATCTCTCCAGTACTTACTCTCTTCCTGGTTACCACCTTATACGGAACGATCGAATTGGAAAAGGAGGAGGTGGTGTTGCTATCTACCTTCGCAACCATATACCCTTCAACATCCTTTGCTCTTCAGCTCAACCACCACCTGCCAACTCTACTGAACACATACTTATTGAGGTACTGCTTTCTAATACTAAAATCCTTCTTGGGGTGTTTTATATCCCTTCTCTTTCCATCGATTACTTCTCTTCCTTCGAAATTCTTCTAGAATCCTACTTACCCCTTCACGACCACCATATACTAATGGGAGACTTTAATACATGCATTTTGAAAGATGATAACCGTGCTAAGAGGCTTAAAAATATTACTAACTCCTTTAACCTTCACATTCTTCCATCAAATGCCACACACTTCTTTCCTGGCTGCTCTCCGTCTCTTTTAGATATTATGATAGTGTCTTCTCCTTCTTTTGTTTCAAAGCATGGTCAGTGTGCTGCTGATGCCTTCTCTTTTCACGACTTAGTTTATCTATCCTATACTCTTCGCTCTCCTAAATACAAACCTACCACTCTTCTCCTACGCAGTTTCGCTAAAATCGACAAAAGCAAACTAATTGCAGATGCCTATAACATTGACTGGCAACCACTGCTTGCTTCCGAGTCTGTCGACGAAAAAGTGCAAATGTTTAATCATAACTTAACCATTTTGTACGACAAACATGCTCCGTTCAGACTTATTAAAAAGAAGTATGCTCCAGCACCGTGGCTTTCGGAAGAACTCAAGAACCTTCTGCGTAAGAAAAGCCGCGCCAATTCCAAATATAAACAAGCTAAGACTGAGCAGGCTAAAGAAAAGTACAAAACAATCCGCAATCGTTGTAACATGCTGTGTAGAGATGCACAAAGACGCCATTTCCATAGTTGTGTCGAGAACGGCGACCCTGTTAAAGTGTGGAAATTTCTTAAATCCTTAGGAGTTGGTAAATCTATACATAATGGCTCATCTTGTAATACAAATCTTGATGAGCTTAACGCCCACTTTTCCTCACCACCTCTTATAGCCGATGATATTAAACAACGTACATTAGACAATCTTTCGATGATTCCAACTCCGGATTATCCTCCGTTCTTTTTTAAACTAGTTACCATCTGTGATGTTAAGAAAAACGTTCTGTCCATAACGTCAAACGCCGTTGGTAGTGACCTTGTTAGCCGTAATATGATCATTCCTATTCTCGACGTAGTTACTCCCATTATTACCCACATTTTTAACCAATCTATAACAACAGGTACATTTCCGAGTGCTTGGAAAGATGCCAAAATTATTCCTTTACCAAAAAAATCTAATCCTAAGCTATACTCCGATTTCCGTCCAATCTCTATTTTACCATTCCTTTCTAAAGTCTTTGAACGCGTTTTACACAGTCAACTCAGCATCTTTCTTAATAGTAATAGTATACTGAGTCAATTTCAGTCGGGTTTCCGACCAGGTCATAGTACGGCTACGGCGCTGGTTAAGGTTACTGATGATATACGTTTAGCTATGGACAGTAAGCAGCTCACAGTTCTTGCACTTTTAGATTTCAGTAATGCTTTCAATTCAGTTAACTTTGAAATACTGCTGAGTCTGCTACGTTTGATTAACATATCTCCAGTGGTACTAGAATGGTTTCATAGTTACTTGCGCGGTCGACGTCAGCACACCCTGATGGGTGATAAAATCTCCTCTTGGTGTGCTGTTCCCGCCGGTGTGCCGCAAGGTGGCGTTTTGTCTCCACTCCTTTTCGCTATTTTCATTAACTCATTAACATCAAGGCTAACTTCTCTCTACCACATGTATGCCGACGATTTGCAGATATATACGCATTCATCTCCTGACAGTTTACCCGATGCCCTACGTTTCATTAATTCCCAATTATCCTCTCTAGCATCTTGGAGTGATCAGTACGGACTAATCGTGAACCCAATAAAAAGTCAGCTTATCGTAATCGGGAGTCCGTACATGATCTCTGAGATTGACTGGGGTATTCTGCCAAGTGTGCAAATTAACGGAACTACCATACCTATTAGTAAAGAGGTTAAGAATTTAGGTATTTATTTCGACCAGACACTATCATGGAATTACCAACTCAGAGAGCTAAGTCGCAAAATTTTTGCTGCGTATGGTTCGTTGCGTCGCTTTAAAAATTTCTTGCCTATAAAAACCAAAACAATGCTTGCACAGTCTGTACTTCTGCCAATCCTTGACTATGCCGATACTTGCTTTCCGGACTTAACATCTGATCAATTATGTAAGCTGGAGCGTCTTCAAAATGTATGTATTAGATTCATTTACGGTTTACGCAAGTTTGACCATGTCTCCGTGTACCGCGAAAAACTGAAGTGGCTCCCGATACGGTTACGCCGTAATGCTCATTCCTTACATCTCCTGTATCAAATTCTTTTCAGTCCCAAATCTCCTCCTTATTTAAAACAAAAATTTCAATTTCTAGCCTGTGAAAACTATTCATTTCGCTCTTCCGAACGATCTCTCCTGAAATTTCCTCCTCACAAAACTAAATTCTTCACTAACTCTTTTACTGTATCAGCTATATCTTTATGGAATTCTTTGCCCCTCAATATCAAGAAAGC
>DWAJ01000126.1:0-48252 GCA_018238005.1 Eurema mandarina | reverse complement strand
GCTTCCTTTGCGTGCGCTGCGAAAACGGTTCAAGATACAATAATAATATGTATGAAAGAATTATTCCTCTTTAAATGATCTAAAAAAAAGTCCGCGACAGTATATGTCTATCTCCTAAGATTGACTCACTATATCATAATAATTGAAATAGATCCGACGGGGACAAAGTCGCGAGCAACAGCTAGTTATATATATGTCGCAGGCGGATTGTATAATCCGCTGTATTACATTACGGCTAGCCGTTTTGAAAAACATGGCCGTTTTGTAATGCGGCGGTTCAACATTACAATTTAAAATGCGCTTTTAAACCTGCAACGAAACGCAGTTTTTGCTTTGGGAGACATTTTTTTCTTTCAAAAAGCTTTAATATATTCACAAAAAAGGGATTTTTTTTTATAAAAAATATATACTGTCTATCGCATTTTTTTAATAAAAAATAAAAACAAAAAATATATTGTTTTTTCTACGGTATGCGTTTTTTTTTTTGTTTTTTGAAATTGTTTTTTTTTTCCTGTGTATGTATGTGTGTTTTGAAAATGAAACGAAAACAGTGAAAGGTGGTTCCTTTGTAAAGTAAGATATTATATTTTTTTTTTTTTTTTCATGTGACAGGAATATATGAAGTGTTTTTTTTTTTAATTTATGGATTTTTTGGTTGTAAATTTTTGGATGTTTTGTTTTAGTATCATAGAAATGGTATTAAGTGATTTTTTTTTTGAAAAAGTATATTTTTTTAAATTAAAGTTTTTTTATTAATAACTTTACTTAAAATAAATTGTGAATTTGACCAGCCATAAAGATTTTTAATAACGATTTTTAAAGTAACGATTAATTAAAATTCTTTATAGAAAAAATTTAAATAACTTATACGTATGGTACAGTCCAATACAAGAATTGGTGTAGCGTCAGCAAAAAAAAAATCTTCATATATTCCTCTTTTCTGTGTGTTTGCTCGACTATTGCTTCATACACTGGTGGTGGTATAAAATTGGTGACACTGTAATTAGAGTAACACTAGACACTTACCCCGGCTGCGACTGCTTGTATGTTCATGCTTTACCTGAACATTCCTTACAAATCACTCTATCTATTAATGAAAACATTATCAAAATTGGTGTAGTAGATTTGACATTATCGAGAATAAATACAAAATAATTGTTGCACAGGACTTTGTCTGATAATAATTATAATATACTAGCTGTGCCTTGCGGTTTTACCGTCGTAGTTCCCGTTCCCGGGGCAATACCGAGATATAAAGTATCCTACGCGTTAATCCAGGGTAACACCTATTTACATACCAAATTTCAACTAAATCGGTTCAGCCGTTTTTGCGTAAAAGAATAACAAACATACATCCATACATTCTCACATTTATAATATTTATTTGATAATAGGATTTCGTCTTGATGTTGATTGATTTTTATAGATTACTAAGCGCGTCCCGTGGTTTCGCCCGCAGTTATGCATGTATTGTACACATAACCCTTCCTCTATTTTTTTTAATGCCTCTCCCGGATCATTGTCCGGGATCATTTTCCACATATATATTAACTTCAATCAACATAACTTACTTGTATATAGTCTAGTAATAGTATACAGTGTGTTACAAAACAAGTGTTCGATCCGAAATCCTCTTACTATGTACCGTTAGAAGGTCCTTTTTTGCTATTGTATTAAAAAAATAACAAAATTTTTCTTTTCAAACAAAAAAAATTAAAATAAGTTAAAATTGAAAATTACAAGGCAACACCTTCCGTTCACATGCTCTGCTAGCTATAGGGTCTATAGTCTATACTCTATAGGTCTACGAACCGTACGTACCTAAGTTGCCAGCATTTGTGAATTTCCTTGAATTTGTGTAAATTTTTCACTAGAAACATAATCTTTAAAACTTGATTGCATTGTTATTTTTAGATATAGATTTTTTATTTTATTTAATTCGAAAAGGTTTTTGGATAGAGCATGTTACCCTTCAGGAGCCGACACCTGTTTTGTAACACACTGTATAATTAATGACAAGGATGATGAACCCTTCATCTTGAATCACTCTATCTGATAAAAAAACGCATCAAAATCGGTTGCGTAGTTTTAAAGATTTAAGCATACATAGGGACAGACATAAGAAAGCGACTTTGTTCTATAGTCTATAGTCTATGTAATGATTTTAATATTAAAAAAAAATTAATTATGATTGTTTATGTGTACTTTTTTGTTGACTGTACGTACATTGTCAAAAACATTACCCTTCCTTAGTCTAAGTCGGGTTACAAAGTGTGGTGTCACCAATTTACACATACACACTAACACACTCGGCTTTGCATGCACTAATTCACTAACGCACGAAAAATAATCACTTTCCTTAATCACTAGTTATGTTTCATTTTCAAAATAACGGCCGCATCGATAACGTTCAGTTGCCGGTGGTAACGGTGTCGCGTTGGATAACGGTTATTTAATAACGAAAGTGATTATGGTTAGATCGGTGTTATGTTGTGGGTTTTTTGTTTGGTTTGTTTTTTTGTGTGGTTAAAGATAGTGCATTTGTTTTAAAAGGCATAGTTGTGGAGTATATTTAATTGGGCACGTGTTTTTTGTGAAAACTTCTTTAGTAATTTTGTCTTAACGACTTATTGACGATCTTTTAAATTGAAATACTACTATATTGTTTATATAGTAGGTCAATTTGATCATTAAATAATGAGAGAGAGGCGTTGTGTGTAATGGTTATTTATTGAAAGAAGAATAATTGACAAATTTAGGCTAATTATGAGGATATAATTTAAACTCAGATTTATTAGTTTGAATATTTATTGAATTTTATTATAACGGCAGTTTTGAACTGTAAAACAAAGACAATATTGTTGCCCATGTAAGCCCATATAAATAATTTTTTATATTAAAGGTGTTGAATACTAAAATCAGTATTGTTGTTTTTAAATGGGCTTTTAAAGTCTACATAGTAGTACTTAAAACAATACGAAGGATCTTTAAATATTATTACGTTGACGTATAGCAGTTTTGTTATAAGATATAACCTTAAATATTATATCCAAAGTCAAATACTGCTGAATTCAACTAGGTTATATAAAGTAATACTTGAATCGTCATAGTATTAGAAAACTATTAAGTACTGTCGTAATATTATTTCTATTAGCAACGTGAAAATGTTTACGAATTTATTTATAAAATATCAATGTATATTAAACAGAAAGGAACGTTCCAAAATATATTTTGTAGAAAAATAAGAAGTCATAGATTTATTAGTATTATAACAATATATCATTGACCAAGGGGATTTGAGGTTATTTACTTGAACAAAGCAGTAGTGCATGATTAGTAGTTTTAAGCTTATTAGAGATAGTTATTTCGATCAACTGTATTTGTCAATGAAAATTTTTATAACTTATAATAGTTATTCCTATTCCCATTCTTTATATCCCTTCAATATACCTATTTAAATTGAACTTTAGTTCTTTAAATGTCGAAAACATATTTACCTCTAGTATTGTGATAGTTGGAAGTCTAGCTTACACTTATCTACGATAACGATTCAAATAATTGTCTTATCATTAACAAGTACGGTTGATCTAAGTTTTCGTGATACGTTAATAAGAAAATAACGGTTATTTTTATAACGGTTATTTATCGTTATTTCGTTACAGGACGACATACTCTTCGAAGAAGAGGAACCGATTGAAACGTACAACATGGCGACTTTAAACGGGCCCGAGAAAGAGACAGAGAATCAAGTGCAAAGCCAAATGAATTCCACGCAAAATTTGAAACATAACGTGTCGAAACGAAAACTGTCCTACACCCGACCAATCACTAAAGCGACGTTAAGTTCAGCGTCTATGGCGTTGGATGATAAAAAGTTGGGTTCGACGGAGACGTTCGGTCGTAGACTTAGCACGACAAAAAGAAACATGTCTACAACGAGTTTCGCATATGTGTCGACGCCTTTTCACGGCTCCACGCTATCAGCTTTCGATCAGCCCAACGAATTCGCGTCACAATTCTCGCTAAAAAGCATAACAGACAGCGTGGCTGACGTTGCCTACTGCTGCTTTTGTTGCAAGAAGAAAAAGCGTAAAGAACCAAATAAATTCTTCGATGTGTCCTTATTGACTGACCCCACGTATTTAGTGATCCTTATTTCTAGTAGTACGGTAGCTATTTCGGTGACAAATTTTATTATTCTACTACCCTCGTACGCGCAGAATATAGGGTATGATAAGTCTAGAGGTGCATTGTTACTCAGTACGGTGTCGGCTCTCGACTTGGTCGGACGTATCGGCGGCTCCGCGCTCTGCGATTTGAATATAATACCGAAAACTTTCTATTTCGTCGGGGGGTTATTCTTTTCCGGGGTCATATTGGCTGCTATACCGTTTCTGCAGTCGTATACGACTTTGAGTATTTTTTGTGCGTTATTTGGGTTAGCGTCAGGGATTAATAATGGGGTTACTACGTTGGTTATGGCGGAGATTTTGGGGGTAGATAGGTTAATGTCCACGTACGGGATAAGTCTGTTTGTCAATGGTCTGCTTCAGTTAGTGGGGCCGCCTATCTGTGGTCTATGGTTCGAACATGATCAGAATTATGTTAATATGTTTGTTACTTTTGGTTTCATTTTCATAGCTGGGTCCTCTCTGTGGTTGTTTATGCCTATTATAAATAGACGAAAGAAGAAACAAATGGAAGCGCAGAAAGTATAGATTATTTTTTTTTATTTCCAAATATAAAGATTGTATTGGTATCGTTGACCATAAATTTAAATATTTTGACATAACGTTACATAGATTCTAGAAGAATATATCCATCTCTGTCGTCCGTACTAATCAGAAAAGATATGAAAATAGACAACCCCCAGTTTTATATTGTTTTCTTTATCAATGCTCTTGTGTAGCGGATTTAAATAAAATACTTGTATCTCAATCGTTTCTATAAAAAAGGAAAGAGATAAAAAGCAATTTTTTTACAAACCAGTTAACATTAAATGTGTATTTATTATGTTAGAGGCAATATTTGGTCCCGAATAATGTACTAGGTATTAGATGCGGCTTTGCTTGCATTATACAGTGTGTCACAAAACATGTGTCCGATCCTGAAGGGTAATATTCTCTATCTAAAAACCTTTTCGAATAAAATAAAAAATCTTTATCTAAAAACAACAATGCAATAAAGTTTTAAAGATTAAGTTTCTAGTGAAAAATTTAGAATTTCAAGGAAATTCGCCAACGCTGGCAACTCACGTACGATGTGCACACCCTATAAACCTTAGGTTTACCTAAGAGAATGCACGCGAGACGGTGTTGCCGTTTGAGTTTTGCAATTTTACTAAGATTATTTTTTTTTAGTTTGGAAAAGTTAATTATGTTAATGTTTTTAATTATGTAAAAATTAGGACCTACTACCGGTATATAGTAAGAGGTTTTCGGATCGGACACTTGTTTTGTAACACACTGTATCTGTACAAAATAATGATATACAAAAATATTACATGGCAGACGCAGTTAACATTAGTGGGTATATGTCCGGTATTGAATTTATTATATACGCAATTATCATTACATAGTATTTTTTCTGTCTGTCCCTATGTATGCTATACCTATGTATATCTTTAAAACTACGCAACAGATTTTTATGCGATTTTTTTATTAGATACAAAACTTATTTATAATGTTATAATGTACAAATTGTTAACCATTGCACAAAGGTATTTTTTTAATTTATCGGTTAATTTTAAATACGATAGAACATTGAGAAATCGTAACATTCTTAATGCGAAAAAAACGTGATTTATTCAGGAGGTCAGGAGTTGATTCAATTACTAGAATAATTTAAAACCAATCACGTAAAGGTAAGACGTCCTAATTGGGATGTTTTTGCGTCTTCAAAATTTTGGTTTGAATAATTATTCTAGTAATTAAATCTGCTTTCTGTAGTGGTTACGATAATCATTATTTATATATTCCATTATTCATATGATTTTTTACAATCACTAAATTTTATTAAATGTATTTTTTTATTTTTTATTTAGAATAAATAGTTTTTTATTTAAACCACGATACCAAATAATATTTAACATTTAATATTTTTGGCTATGTTAAAAAAGATAGATGCTATCCTTGTCTAACGAATTTGGGTTTAGCGCGAAGGAGCGGGACGGAGGTTTCGTTAATCGGGGAAGCTGAGAAATGTCAGTTCGTTATTTTTAACAAATACTTTAATTGTAGGTTTTTTATTGTGTATACTTAGATTATTATTACATTCAAGTATAGAGAATGTTTAGTTTTTATTTTTAATTTAATTTTATTTAGGTTTTTGTAATGTTTTCATCAATTAAGGACCCACTACAACGTATCATACCATGGCCGTGCTATGAACGTATCAGACACGTCAAGCGACACGATACGCTCCACTATACCCGCTAGATATACTAATACTAGCTGTTGCTCGCGACTTCGTCCCCGTCGGATCTATTTCTATTATTATATTATAGTGAGTCAATCTTAGAAGATAGACATATACTGTCGCGGACTTTTTTTAGACAATTTAAAGGGGAATAATTCTTTCATACATATTATTTTTGTATCTTGAACCGTTTTAGCAGCGCACGAAAAGGAAGCCCTCAAAGATGAATAATTTTCCCCGTTTTTTCCATATTTTCCATTATATCTTCGCTCCTATTAGTCGCAGCGTGATGTTATGTAGCCTAAAGCCTTCCTCGATGAATGGTCAATTCAATAAAAAAAGAATTTTTCAATTCGAACCAGTAGTTCCTGAGATTAGCGCATTCAAACAAACAAACAAACAAACTCTTCAGCTTTATATATTAGTATAGATATAGATTCTCTTAAAAACTACGTCTTGCGTCCATTTTTATCTTTTCCACTAATTTCCTTATTAGTTAGGAAATAAATGGGGCTTCCGTTGCATGTACAATTAATCAGTTACACCACATAAGGATATAGTGCTATACAAGTTACGTTATACATACATACATACATACATACATACTTATATAATAATAATAATACAAATATCTTGAAAGGAATGTAACATATGTAAGGTACGAGTATATTTTTTAAAGGTAATACTGTCATAATTAACTTGCCATATTAAAAAATTATATTCTAGGAATATTAGTTCTAGTATTATAGTATTTGTATTCGTTGATTGAAATGAATATTAAAAATTGTTGAGGAAGTTAATGACATATATTTAGACAACTATATAAGCTATTATATCGAAAGAAATATAAAATATGAATTTATGATCATATGTATATAATACATATTACATATATATAACGACTAGCTGTTGCCCGTGACTCCGTCCGCGTGGACTTTCTATAAAGTTTGTTTGTTGTAGGGGCTACTATAACTACGGCCCGCGACATTTTTTTTTTAATTTACCGGCCCGCGATTCAAAAAGTTAGCCCACCCCTGCCGTAGAATGTCAGATTATTAGCTAGTCCGTGGTTACATAATGTCACAAGAAGCTAGTCCAAGGCCTGTTAGTTTTGCGATATGTCTTATCTACCTAGATAAATTAATTGCTAAAATAACGCTCGCGCTTAACTAAAGCGAATTTCCAACTAAAAATTATGATACATTAATTTAGGTGGAAAATATTGTAAGGATGTCTGTACTGAATGGTTATAGCTAGTTAAGTTAAGCGCGCTATATTAGATTTAGACTAGCTAGATAAATACATAGGATCATAGACGTATCTATAACGCATAGACCGATAGTCCCTTATCGGTCCGCCGTAAGTGAAGCCAAAAGTGTATATATGTAAGTGTAAAAAGCACGTTCTTATACTTGATGACACGCATACAAGCCCACCGATAATGCTGCTATAAGAAATTTACCCTATAAATGTGAAAAAATTGGAATCTACGAATAACATAATATGAATTTTGGTGCAGCAACTACTTACATAGATATGTAAATAGACAAATTGTCTACTTTGAAATGGCTTCATTTTGCGTGCTCATATTGCGGTTCTATGTGTTATTATTCTATGCATAGGATACTTTTGACGTGACAACGTCTTATAATTCGATGGAGCCGGCTGCACGCACGAAAAAACATGACTCATGCGTAGTTATAGTACGCGTCATTTATGTTTAGCGATTGACGAGAATAGCTCCGCATCAGTAGAATCGCGCTCGTAATTGACGTATTAGTGCGAGAAAGACAACACGAGTGGGACAACCAATCAACGCTCGCGCACCCGACGATCACGCGCCCCGCGCGCCGCGCCGCTACCTCAATACCTTATTTGTGACTTCTGCGCAGGTTTCGTTCACCGCTAAAGATTCGTGATGCGTACTATACCTCGCTCTGCAGCGTTTCATTTAAGGCTTGAAGTGCAAGCGAGAGCGCGGAACGAGCGACAAAGGGGTACAATCGGAAAAAATGCAACCATTCCATCAGTATTTTCTTATGAAGTTGTCACATTCAACTATCGTCAGTAAACCAACTTCACAGACAACCGATTCTTTATTCTTTTTTTTTTATTATATGAAGAGGGGAGACGAGCTGGAAGCATTTCTGATGGTAAGAGTAACCTCAGCCCATAGCCAATGCAGTGCTATCCGGAACTTTGCTATAAAGCCCAACTCCGGGCACGGGTGCACTACATCGACGCTCCCCACTTTGAGTCGTCAGATGTTAAGACTCAATAGCCCAGTAATTTCGCTGGCTACAGTGCCCTTCAGACCGGAGCACAGTGACATTTTCACGTCACTGTTCTATTGGTGAATCCCGAGATTAGCCCTCACAATTTAACAAACACACAAACATTGCTTCTTTATAAAATTAGTATAGATCAGTTACCAACTAAGACTTGATAAAAAAATATCTACACCACCTATATTATAAAGGCGAAAGTGTGTGAATGATTGTTACTTATTCTCGTCTAAACGGCTGGAGCAATTTGGGTATTGAGTTAGATCAAGGATTAAGGCATAGGCTATGTTACCTACTGCAAGTAAATACTTTTATTTTATTTTATATAAAAGGGGGCAAACGAGCAAGCGCGTCACCTGATGTTAAGTGATCAGCGCCGCCCATGAGAACTCGCGTTGTCACGAGTGTGTTGGCGGCCTTTTAAGGATAGGTACGCTCTTTTTTTGAAGGTCCCCAAGTCGTATACATATTTATTTATTTTCCCTAAAGAGCCGCGGGGCAAAGCTATTTTGTTAATGCTACATCTAGTTGGAATTAATAGAATGTCTCAGCAAAGCGATAAATGTTGATTATAGTAATCAGTGTTGCTGAGTGTGTTGTTAATTTGTCATACCTGAATAAATATATTTTCAACACTACGACTTTTTCTTTTCATTTTATATCCCATTTTAGAAACAATTTTAAGATAACGTGAATAATTGTTATGTTGCGTTATTATATTTTATTTTGTTGTAAATAATTTTTACCATTATAAAAACCAGTTCTGATGCGGGGAATAATATTCTTATAAAACATGTTGAAAGCTGCAAATTTCCACGTAATATTTTGTAATCGTCGAACGAGGATGTCGCGGGGTTTCTCAAGAATTCGAGTCACGAGCTATTCCGTACTGTATATAGATAATAATATGTTTTATGTATATGAAGATTAAATATTACATTTACTATTTTATATGTTAAATTACATATTGGCGAATATTTTATTTCTGTTATTTTTTATTAGCTTTTATTTTTACGTTTGGCTATATTTATTTGTTTGTCTTTCAATATTAATGGTAGATAAGAAACAAGTTTCATTTTTTTTCATTAAATAGTGTTTTAAATAATGTTTTTTTTATTGATGTCAATTTTGAGCTACGAGTCTTTTGATGTAAACTTTTTCTATGAAAATAAATATATTATATTGTATATTGTACTCACCCATTTTCTTCTTTAAAAAGGTCTTAATGTTACTTATCATATTAATTTATAACTAATAAACAAAGACATCATTAAATCTTAAAATAATTGAAGATATTTGTATAAAATATTTTATTTTTTTCGAGTTACAATATAATTATTATTACAAAATCCCGATTCAATGTATTTACATGGTAACAATTTAGCATAATATTAGTAAATTACACACAAATTAAATAATGTTTATCGAACAACTAGCACGTTGGAATTTCCTCCGACCAAAATAAACTTATACAATAATATACAATATTTTTGGTAAGAAAAAAATCTCTTTGAAGCTTCCTATACACGCTCGGGTATACCGAACGAGATTATCTCCAAGTTATGGTTTTTAAAACCATTCCTGTAAAGTTTACTAAAGTATCAGTTATACCCAAGCGCGTATAGCTAGCTTAAGACACTTAAGTTAAAGCTATAAATCTCCATATATGACTACAATAGAACCAATCCTATATTTACATTAAAAAAACTGTACTGTTCAGATTTTAAATCTTCTTAATATACGTTAACAACAATCACATAGAAAACTATAATTATTGTCTGTTTTTTGTCTTTCCTTGATTGAAGTTAAGTACGCTACCGACGATTTATCTGGACTCTTAATTAATTCAGTCAGTTACTAGCTAAATATTATATTTAAGTGTCTCCACTGGTACTTGGGGTGAATCTTCTTGGAATAAACGCGGGGCGTAAAGGTCTTATAGGTTTGATGAACGCCCGTCTCTCTGTGGTTGTCCGCGGAGATTCCGTAGTGAATGCTCTAGATAATTTTGTTGTTTTCTTCTTTAAATCTACAGGCACGTTCTGCGATCTGTTACCAGAAAACCGCGATTTGCTCGGACTAAATGGAGCTTTAGTTGTTGTTGTAGCAGTACTGTTCTTCTTTGCAATTCTTTGCGCTGGGTTGTACCTAGTCGCGTTTAGAGGTTTTATGATTGGTCTTCTTGGGAAGTATTTGGATCGTTTTGCGTCTAGCGGTGATATTTTAACGGTAGTTACTTCTTCAGTGACTGTTTCTGTAGTCGGAGCTTCAGTTACTGTGGTCTGTGATGGCGTGGTTTCAGTGAAAGTTGTTTCTTCAATAGCAATGGTGGTTGGTACTGATGTTGTTAATAATTCTATAATAGGACTGGTTGGAACATCTGTTGTTATTGTAGTAGATGATTCTGTTGTTGATTTTTCCGAAGAAGTAATTGGAACTTCTGTCGTTTGCGGTATTACGGATATATTGATAGGATATTTTATGGTAACATCCTCGCTTACAGTGGAACCTTTAAATTCTTGGCCTTTTGCGAACGTCACTATACTACGACCTGTCTCTGGTTTTAAGACGTCTAATTTAACAATATTTGCTTCTTCTTTCTGTGTTGGTACTGATGCAGAATAAACGATGAATGGTTGGTTGTTATTGTCTATTTTTCTTTGCTTTGCTATAGGATTTTCGGTTTTAAAAAGTCCTTCTAAGGATAGCGTAGATGGGTCTGAAATGATTGCACGTGGAGTAACAATGTCAAAAGTTTTAGCGGGTTTATACTTGTTTTGTTCATTCTCATAAGCGGCGGGTACAAACTGCCAATTTGAATAGTTTTGCTCCTCATCTAATTTATCAGTTTTCTTATCCTCATTTATGAAACTCAAGAAATCGTCATCGTTAATGTGCTCTACACGAGATTTTCCAGCAATTTGTTGGTTATCTTTTCCAGGCTTTGCTATTTTATTGATATGTCTGTATCCTTCATTCATACTTTCTGAGGCGACAAGGTTTTCTTTAGGCGCGTCCGAATAATCGAAAAGTGCTCTTGCGTTTCTCGCTTCATCAATACGAATCGGATTATTTGGCGGATTATCGACGGGATACACGTGGCCAAGCTTTGTCAAATAAATCGGGATTTCATCTTCAAAGATTTTTATAAGACTGAACCTACTTACTTCTCCAATCTTATCAACTGTCGGTTTCTTCTCAACTACAACTTGACCTTCCTCAATGAGCCTTGTTTCGTTGTTTTTATTCAACCGATGCTTTTCTGATTTCGATGACACTTCAACAACTCTACTTATAGAGAACAATTTGTCGAATTGTGTTTTAATGATTGGCGATACCTGTGGTATATTAGTAGTTGTTTCTTCAATGCTTTCCGTTGTAACGGCCGGTTTGTCTGTTTCAATTGAAACGGAAGTGGTAGCTTTGTCGACAACTACTTCAGTTTGTGTGTTTGAATTGTAATCATGAGTGCTTGGATAATTTGTAGTGAATTCTAAATAATCATCGGTACTGTTATCAACTTCCATCGTAACAGTGACAGATTCTGAGTCTAGCGTAGATGCCGGCGTATCGTTTTCTAATTTATTGTCAGATAATATTGTAGTAGTTTCAGGCATGGATAAGTAGTCATCACTTTCTGTTGTTGTGATGCTAATTTCAGGACTGGCTGAAATGGTTGTTGGTAAAGTTTCGATTTCAACAGGAGTCGTTTTTGTTACGTTAATTGTAGGAGTGTTTGATTTTGGTGCGTTGTATCCAATTGGAACGTTTTGCACTCGTTTTTTAGTTACATCTATTGGTTTATTAGCCACTCTAGATGAAGATCCAGTTTTGTTTTGACTCAAACCAGAAAGTGGTCTTGGTACGTCAGTTGTCGTTGTTGAGGTTCTAAATGTATTAGCATTGACAGTTTTAGGTTTAAAGAATGGTTTCCTGGAGGAAGATGTAAAACGGTTAGCTGGAGGCTCATCTTCATAGATTTCTTCTTCAACTTCTTCTTCATCTTCCAAAGGTTGATCTTCCTCGTTATCGTCATATTCTTCAGAATCAGGTTTCCTTGTAAACAGTTTACTTGGTGGTACAAATACCAAAGGACTTTCGGGCTCCTCATCCAAAATCTCTTCATCTGAATATTCTTCTTCCAAATCTTCTTCTTCATCTTCCCGATATCTAGGAGTAGTTCTTGCTGTTGGGAATGTTCTTCTTGTGAAGGGTCTCGAAAACAGAGGTCGTTTAGTAGTTGGTCTTTTGAAAGAATTTGGCTTTTCTACAGTCGAGGGGCTGGTGTACGCTCCAGGATTATATTTGCGACTAAACGTTCTACTACGTTGCGGAACAGATGATTCTGTGGTAGATGTTAATAATTTCTTTGACGGACGGTAAGGTAGCCTCGAACGTGCTGTTGGCGACGTTAGCTGTTGCGTTGTGCTTACCGTCGTTTCAGTTGCAATATCAGACACCGATGTCTGAGTTTCACTATTATCCTGAGAAGTACTATTATTTTGTGGCTCACTTTGAACTGCGTCTGGTGTTTTATTTAAATTATCATTGGCCTTATTTACATTGTTTTCACTGTCTTCAATGTTTGGTTTTGATTCTAGGTTGGGTACAATTTCAGTTTTGTCTTCTGTAGTTATTTTCGCTTCCGTTGAAGTTTCATTGTCATCTTTCGCTGATAAAGTTGTTATATCATTATCATCGTTAGAGTCTGAAAGATTAATTGCTTTATCTTCTTCTGTTAAGGACACACTCGGTTTATTTTCGGAGTCTTTATCATCGATAATATCGCTTAGTTTTTGTAATTTAACATTTTCTTCGTCATTGATATCAACCGAACTGTTTTCTTTTTCAATGGGACTATTTTCACCATTGTCGTTCTTTTCTTCTTCATTTGTTTTTATTTTAACCAAATCAAAATTGTCGTTGAATGCACTTAATATAGGATCTGTAATTAAATCTTCATTAAGTGTGGTCGTTTCAGGCAATATGGTAGTTGTGGCTCTAGTTTTCTCTCCATAATTTAATACATCTGGTGCGACGTCTTTAAAGCCCGCATTTACGATGGGCAAATTTTGAGGCTTTATGATTTCATCGTTTTCAACAGGCTTAACTTTCTTACGAATAATTTTACGGATTCTCGTGGGCGGCGTTGTAGTGATTTCTACGGTCGTAATTTTTTCAGTAGTTGTGGGTCTTCTACGTATTACTCTGAATTTTCTTTTCCCGGTTTCATCGACGACAGATTCGTTTACAAGACCATTTTCAGAATTTAGGAATTTCCTGACAGTAACACGTTTTCTTACGGGTGTGACAGTTGTTTCTATTGGGTCGTCATATTCTTCTTCACTGTGCTCCTTTTCCTCGATAGCACTTTCTGAAAGAGCTATATCGTCTTGATTTTCTATTTCATCTTCATTTTTGTCTTCAGTTACAACTGGTGTCGTTGATGTTCGAGAAAGGAATGGAATTTTGCGAGCCTGTAATAAATCCAAATTAGCAGGTGCTCCTATTCTTGGTCTTGTAAAAGGTAAACGTGCGCGATTTCTTGATCTATCGGGTTGTAAATTATTATTTACATCCGTTGCTTCTGTTGATGGCGAACTGGTTACTGGTCTTGCAAAAGGACGAGGGGTAAACCTAGCGAATGTAGGACGTCTTTGGTTTTGAGGGGCTTCTGTACTGACAGACTGCTTAAGCGATTCTGTAGCAACTCCAAATCTGCTTCTCCCTCTAGGTAAAATACTAGATCTTCTCTCATCAATAGTTGCAGCAGAGCCTTCACTGTCTACTACTTGATCAGCTATGGTAGTCGCAGGGGGACCACGAGATCGTAAAATTTCTTGAACCTCTTTATCATCTAAAATTTGTGACTCATCAACATCGACAGGAGTAAGAGAAACAACTTCGTCACGAGTCAACTGAGGTCTAAATTGTCCTCTCGGTACCTGAGCCGCTGCGGCTGGTACTGAATCGTCACTTTGCGTGGTTTGGAACCTACTACGGAATCTCCGAATTTGTATATTTCGTGGTTTACTCTCAGTTTTTTCAGTTTCGCGGCTATCCGGTGTAGTGGATCTAATTTTCCTACTGATTACATTTACTTCTTGCGAGTCAGATATATCATCGGTTTGTGCGAGCGGTCTACGGCGGCGTATGAAGGAGTAGTTTCTAGAGCTTACCTGGGTTGTTGGTGCTGCTGTGGTAGTGGGTGCAGTGGGTGTGGTGGTGCCTCGGCGACGCGCTAAGAGATTGCGGCGCGTGGTTGGCGCCGCTGTGGTGGTTGTTGTGGCAGCTGTCGTAGTTGTAGTAGGATTGGACGTAGTTTCGGGCTCAGAGACAACTGTGGTCTGAACAGCTGGCTCCGCCTCCTCCACCTCAGTGGGGTTAGGAGCATTGAGCAATGACGATATTTGAACCGATAATATGGTCGTTGGTTCAGGCGTGTTAATTTCTTCGGGGGGAGCGAGTGTCGTTGATCGAGTTCGGATTATCGAAGAGTACTGTGGTTGTGAAATTGGGGAAGAAATCTCCCTTTCTAATGCAGTTTCTTGTGATTCAACTTCTTGAGATTGTTGGTATCTATAAAAAAGAATAAAATTTTCACATTAACAATAAACAATACAATTTAAAAACTTTGTTTTACATTTAAATTTTATATACACAATATTAATATACAAGATAATTATAAAAACCCTTTATTGAGCCCAGAAACGACAGTTTTATAGCTTTACTCTAATCATAATAAAGTCATCTACTTACGCCACAGTGGAAGCCTCCTCAGTGGTAGGTCTGCTTCTCCTGATGGTAACGTATTCAGGTGTGGTTTCCCGTCTGGAGCTGATATCGACTGCTCCAGCTGTCTCAGATACTGAGACGAAGGGTTCACGTTCGAATAGAGCGTTTCTGTGAAATTGTAATTGTAAGGTCAAACAGAATTCGATTGCTCACATTTTCATAATATATAGGTAAAGTATTTATGCTCTTATCTTACATCTTCAGTCACAATGAAAGTGAAAACGGTCTAATTAATTCGAAATTTGTCTTTTCAAGAGATAATAATATAATAAGGAAATATTTACCTAGATGGCGCAGATTCGACAACATCACTTTGAGTAGTCGGCCTAGCTCTTCTAATATTAACATATTGCAATGGTTTGGCGGTGGTGGCCACGCTGCTGACGGCTTCCAGGATCCTCGGTCTCAGCTCTTGGACTTCTTCAGAACCGCTCTCGTTCTCCTCTAGGCTCTCTTCTGGTTCAGAAGTTGTGGTAGATTGTCTGCCCCGATTTATTGTCACATATCTGTAGGAGACGGAATATAATATAGGACACGAAGAAGTTATTAATTCTTTAACATTTGCATACTGAATTATAGTATTATATAATTTCAATACAATTAACAAATAGATAACAATTTTAAGGTTTTACCATTTCACATTCATCAGGTACTAAATAAGTTGAAGTAATATCAAAAAGGTTTTCTTTGAAATTTTAGACTGAGTTTGCCTCTAGGAAGTCAATCAAATAAAATACATACTGCGGCCTGTCCTTCCTATATGATTTGTCCTTATCAGCAGAGGGCTCAAGTCCGGCGTTTTGAGGACCTCGACGGCTATTTTGAACACTGTCAGAAATGCTATTGCTGTTGTATCTGAAAACGTTATAAAGGTTAAGATTTAAGTAAAAGAAGGAAAGGAACATTTCACTAAATTTGACTGAGACTATCTAGTATCTATCTTGCTTGCAAAAATTTGAAAAGCAAACGTTTATCACAGGAAAACCACGTTTAGTTGTGATATAATATATGACTTGCTAACCTTGCTTTACCAAATACTCTTAACTTTAAACCTTGAATGAAAAATAAGAAACGTTCTAAAAAATTACACTTTGGGCTACATTAGCATTAAGACCTCTGGTAGACTTACTTGCTTTTCCCTCTAGCTTGTTCAAGAACCTTTTGGTACAATTTCTTATTGAAAGCTGACGGTGTGGTGGTGACTACTCCATCTGGACTCACTCCTGTCTCTGATAAACGTAACTGTTTCTCCAATTGTTCAACGCCACCTGGTTATAAAAGAATCACTTACAATAAAGAATTTAATAAGACATACATGAATTTTGATATTGTATTAAGAATAAAATAAGATTGTATGAACTATCGTAGTTTATAAACTCTGGACAATTGTTTCTATCATTAATTTCAATTCTAGAATGCATTTTGATTATATAGATAAACAACAAATTTAAAATTCACTTTAAGTCTTCTTTAAAATAGTTTGTAATTTGCAATGGTTATGTTATTTGCTATTTAATAACAGGAAATTCAATGATTGGATTTTGATCAACACTATTATACCATACGTAGAAATATTACGTATCTAAAAATCTACATATTATTTTGTACGGTTATGGAAAATTGCGGGCACTGGCAGTTTACATTTATTCTCGTAAATGGTCTACAGTAGTCTTGTCCAGATACATACCAACTTTTTTAATAAGATCGATGAGTTCCTTAATAACCTTCGGGTCTTCAGCGTCTACTTCACCGGCGTCATCTGCTACTTCTTCAGACTCCTCTTCTTCCTCTTCCTCACTTAACTGTGTACAAAAGATTTTAAGATTAAAATTGAGGGATTAGAAAGATTTATTACAACTGGTCTCTTTGTGCTTAGTTTTATTTATTTATCTATCATTTAATTAATAAAATATGCAATATTATACAAAAATCTAACTAAGGGAACAATTATTATAATGGGTCGGTTTATTAAAGGCTTATAAATTTATGAAGCAATACAGTTTGTTGAATTTGTCAGGTTGTGAGGATATTTTTTAGACCTTGCATCTAATAAACGGATTTTAAAAACTTCATTGTCAATTTCTGTTTTTTAATATGTAAAAGTTATTACCTCAGGTTCAGGAGTAGTAGTTGTAGTCGAAGTTCTGAACAGCAGCGAGCTTCTGGACGTGAGCCTTATAGGCCTTCTGGTCGTCGTGGTCGTGGTTGTGGTCGTGGTCGTAGTTAAAGTGGTCTTGGTCGTGGGCGCTTTGGTCGTGGCAGCTGGCTTTTTGCAGAGGACGTTACGGGCAAAATCACAGGAGTCAGCTGCTTTATTGAAGTACAGACCTGTTGAGATTTGTTAAGAAGATATTGTAGTAACAATTTTTATAATATTTGGTAAATTTCGCAAATTTATTGAATAAAATATTCGTTATTAGATTGCGTCACATAAATCATAAATTATTAAGTTCAATACTAAATGGTAGTAATTTGAAGAATAATATGTGTATTAAAGATAGCGCTTAGATAGATATTTTTAATTGTTTATTAATTTATATGGAAATTAATAACATCAAAGGGCGCTTTTAACACAGTGTCATCTATTCCTGCGCTAAGCAGAATTTGTGTTAAAGCAACTAGATAACGCATAAATTACATTGTACTTGGTTCTATGGAAATAAGGAAACATTAGCGGTTCTTTATAAATTGTAGTTCTTTATTAATAATGCTTACCAGATGGACAAGTGAACTGATGAGCCACAATGCCCAAGTCTGAAGGTCCGGAGTCGAGACACCAGAAATACTTCTTGCAGTCACGAGGGTGGGGGAAGAACCCTTCGTCCGTACACTTGAAATCTGGAAAGAGGGTAGTATGAAGTAAGTCACCATGTATACACGTACATGTACAAGTACGTTTGTAACTAAATTTGCAAATCTTCTGTATTATTTAGATGCAACTTAACAGGATTATCCATAAGAAAAACACAAACTCATAGACTACATTTTTTGTAGATCTTCTAAGGATAGTAGTATCAATACATTTTAGTCTCTAATTTTGGTCTATGATATTATACACTCAACTGTTTGTTGTCTGTCTTGATAGAACATTATGTGTAAACGAACTTTTTAGTTTGAATTCTAATGAGGTAACGTAATGAATTGGTACTTTTATATTAATCAGAAAAACTGTTTTAGTAATAAAAGCTTACCAGAGCCAGGATCGGGGGTGGTCGGTGGTTCTGGAGTTATAATGTTCCACGCCGGCGTTGAACTCTGGACAAGAAGCTTAGGTTTGCTCCTGAAACAAAACATTATAACAATTTAGTGTTTGCTTAGAAATTAGGATGTAGATATTTCCATACATGTTGATGTAGCAAAGCAATTCCCCTCTTTAATGAAAGCAAAGTTTCGATGCCAGAATTGACCGAATCTAATTACTTCACGGTAAACAATTAACCTTAGAAATAACACTTATTGGATAAATCAGAAGAGTAATTAGCAAGATAGGCTTTATAATACAACAAGAAACAATATAAAAGGATAAAGAAGAACTCATATTATAAATATCAAAAGGGAAAATCAAGTTACAGAAAAAAAAGAAGAAAAAAGTAAAGGAACCTCATTAGTCTAAAAAAGTCAAGGGACTTAAAAATTTCCAAAGTTTCTACATACTTCGTGGAGGGTTTAGCCGTTGTTGTGGTCGTGGTTGTGGTGCTGGAGCGAGGTTTGGGTCTTCTTCTCCGGCTTGAGCCAGATGAAGAAGGTCTCGAGGACTCAGTCACTGTGTTCTGGGTTGATCTGCATTAAATCATATAATATTAGCTTTATTTTTCACGGTATCTACAGTTAAATTTAAAAGTCTGTAAAAATTTACGGACTTATTTTTAAAATATGTAGATAAGTATCGAAGATGATGTCAAGAATAAACAAATATCTGCTAGAAATTGGCGGAAAACAGCATTCCTTGCGGTTAAAGTTTCAAGAATATTGTTAAACGTACAAGATACAAGAGACAATATAAAATATGTTATTTATACATACCCCAATTTGGCAATGTAAGATTCTTTGGCGGCTTCAATAAGCGGATAAGGTTTGCCGTAACAAGTTCCTCTGAAGTCGTCGTTGTCAATGGACCAGAACATGATACCTAAAAAAGAAATTCAATAATTAATAGAATTGCTATAGAATTAATGATGGCTACTTACAAGTCGACTTAGTATGACTTTGTCACAATACTCTAATGGATAACTCGTAAATTCTTAAATTTCTTCCGTATATTTTACCAGCTTTGTTAGTAGTATAAAGATCTACAGTAAATACCAAAATATGATCTTCGTCTACTTTATGAAAGGGAAAGGGTTCAGTCAATTTGAGCAATATTATCTAATATAATATCATACAAATCTCTTCTTTACAATGTTTACTTTATGGTTATTATTAACTCATTGGTTGCCTCTGCACTTTGATTTAATATGCAACCAGTATGCAACTGTACATAACTAAGAAAAGAACTAACCTCCGAGTCCACTTTCAGCGACATACTCCGCCTTCTTCTTCACGATATCTATATCATCGTACCCAACCCACTGGTTACCCTTATACGCCACTGGTCCCATCGCGTTCTTGTTGGGATACATCACAGTCCATTCCTCTTCCTCTTCTTCTTCTTCCTCTGATTCCGAATCCTCGTCCGAATCTATGGCACGTTTCTTGCTCTTGCCTTTGAGTGCTTCGCAAATCTGTAAGTTAGGTTTGTTTAGAAACGGATTAAAGGGAGTTCTTCTATATGAATTTATAATGACCAAATAAGAGATAGTGATGCAAGTTGGACATAAAGATTTTAATCAGGATTTACAGTTCAACTTTTATTCTTTTGTTATTTTGACATGGTTAGTCAAAAATTGAGCAATCATTACTATTAAAATTGTTTCATTTATTATAATTGTGAGTCAATCCTCATATCATCTTAAAGAATACAACTCATTTTAACTTCTTTATTCTTGAGTAAATCTCCTCTTACTTCGTAAAAAGCCAAGTATCCCTTTTCCCTGGTAGCATCGCCCTGTTCGCCAGGTCCATCTGCTGGGGAGCCTATCTCTACAGCATCAGGGTTGAAAAGAGTGTAGGATCGGCCGTAAGTGGGGATACCCAGGACTAATTTGTCTCGATCAGCGCCATTCTCCAGGTAGAACTTGATTGTATAGTCCTGGAAAAGTATGCTTATATTAACTTTAGGGCAAATAACTCATTGTTGTTTATTTGAAGGTTAGGAAATGCAATCGATAAGAGCTCAACCGATTACGAAAACGAGGATGTTTCTTAAGCAAAGAAAAAAAAGTTTAGCGTATAGGGCTGTAACCCTATAGTAAAATAAGTAAAGAGTGAATGAAGTCGCATCTATATACACATGTATCTGTGTCTGTCTATACATAATATGTATGAAAAACTTACAATATTGAGCTCATTGTCCACACTGTATTCGTTCGGTTCCTCAAGGGGATATAGTGGTGCGTGGTGGTTGACTGCGGGCTCGAATGCTGAATGATAGTCGTAGGTCAACAGGTTCATCCAGTCAAGGTATCTGAAAGAAAAAATTGAAGATTAATTTTGTTAGGTATAAGATGAACATTATGTATATAGAGTAGAGTTAGAAACTGTGCAAATAAGTTGAATGAATCTTCGCTATCATAATTATGGTACTTTATAAAGAATTGAAATGCTATAAACTATGCTATATTTCTGGCTGAGTTTAATGCTAAAATAATATAATCATATTATCATAGCTTAAGTCAACATACATAATTAACTAAAAGTGTATTCCTATCTGAAAAAAAATAATATTATCGTTATAAGCTTATTCCGTAATATCTTAACATCAAGAATTCACGTAATTTTAACATCCAGCCATAGCTTAAAATCAAAACAGATCAACATTACCTTCTTGATATGAAATATATCTTATGTTCAAACTAAATTGGCAACATCGCTATAAGACAAGTGTAACAGGTTGCTTATCCACATACCATACAAGTGAGGTAATGCTACCACATTTAGTAGGATAATAAATAGTTTAAAGTCTTCTAACCACGTATAATTATACCAAAAGACAAAGATCTATCTACTAATTTGGAAACCATTATTAACGTCGCCCACACTTCGGTAAGGAAGCTATTTCAAGGAGTCGAAAATGCTGTTTTAGTAGACGGTAGTAACCATTTAAAGATTCTTTTTAATAAGTTAGTCAAGAACAATAAAATGCTACGTATTTTTATTATGCGTTTATGTTAGTATCGTATAGATAGATATTACTTAGATAGGTACAAATATTTATAATTCTTGTTGATCAAAGCTTAAATTTCTACAAAATTTTAATACAGCACGTCCTTTAAGGTAAAGCGAACGTATACATCGTATTTAAGTATTCCCAACAATTTGGTAATAATTCATATCAGTTTTATACTTATTGAGTGGAGTTATAAATATTAAATTTATTGGTATGTTAAACACACTATTATTATTGGTGGTTTTTTCAATTATAGACGAAAATGGTATGGTGATGTCAGCTTTAAAGATGGTAGGCCTATTAAGCATTTCCTTATGACATTTAAGTAATTTAAATTATATATCTCGATTTTATTATAAATCATAAAAATTATAATTACTGCTATGGTATTTTTAGAGGTCTTTGAATATGACCTCATCTTTTATTGACAAAGTAATTTCAATTAAAGTAAGTACACACATAATTACAAAATAATATCTTAAAAGCTTCGAATTTTTTCAATGTTATTCTTTATTATTCTTAAAAATAATAAATAGACTCCTATGTGAGAAAAAATATGTAGGTTTAATGAGCGATGTGTTTGAATTTCTTTAATAAGTATAAAAATCATACAATGCCACAGATATTTTTCCAGTAATTTCATCCAAATTGGATTTACTCGCCCGGGGTGGTACCACCCTTCTATATCATTAGTGATGTCATTGCGTTTCGTTCGGTAAATGAGAGCAACGAAACCCCATTATACCTTCCTCCCTTCGTTTACCCCAACCTTTTTCCTTCTTAACACAAACCCTTCCCTTTTTTAAAGACTGGCAATGCACTCGTGAGGCCATTTTCCACTGACGCGACGATTAAGCATTCAAAATCATGCACCCATTGTTTTACATTGCAACATTGCATTGAGCAATACATCACGCAATGATAGGTGACTTAACGATATGTGAAGAAAGATGTTTTGCTCCTGCTAACGACAATTGTGACCTCCCCTACCTTGTGTTGTCTGCCCTACTAATATTACAAATGCTGTGTCTATCTATAATCTATATACTATGCTTTCACATCTAAAATGCAGAACTAATCACACGTAATCGCTACATGCACTTTCTTGTTTATTTCAATTTGTACAATTTTTATTTGTTTTATTCCCTCATATAAAAAAAATATTTTATACACGAAATAAATAATTATTAGCTTTGTCTTCGCTTTGTTAAAATTTTGAGGGCAGAGGCTAAGAATAATTATTTTATTGTGGAAATAAGGTTGTAATTGTGGTTAATAAATGGGGGTTACAAAAAAATCTATTTATATGCAAAATAATGGATTATTGTCTCCAAATCACAAAACACTGGTTGACATCATATAAAGCTTTTGTTTAAACAAGTCATTGATGCAGGAAAATATTAAGCCTCTGTCATCATTTACAATGTAATTTAACTATAAATACATATAAGTAAGTTCCGATAATATCGTTTAAGCCGGAGCTTTTGCTACTACAAAGGCGAATTAAAGATTCCAATTATCATATTATTACCATTTAAATTAAATAACACACGTTATTCGGTTACCTAACATGACATTGGAATAAGAATTAAGTGTTAGTAACACCTCGTTTCGCAAGCGTGATCAGTGACACTAAGCTTACAGCAATTGCTACCATGAAACCGAACGACCGATGACCATGAAATCTTTTGACATGTTGGCACATTTCGCGTGACGACGTTAAATAATTTATATCATTTTGGACACTGATGAAGGTAAAAATAGATTTGGAATGCTGTTGACTTTCTTGTCGTAAAAATTCATAATAATTATTTCTAGGTTTGAAACTTAAAAATTGTTTGTGAAACTTCGTAGTATAGATTTATAAGTTTTTTTTTTTATAATATTTGTTATCATCTTGTTGCTTTAATACCTAGTACTTCTATTCATTATTACATCGATAAATAAAGACCTATTTTATTGCTGATTTAGATTTTTTATACCGACTATATTACTTTAATTTATTTCAGTGTTCGATGTTTAGTGACTCGCGTCACGTGACCTGTATCTGACCAGTGACCATGAAATTAAAGCTGCGACACATTGGCACACTTCACGTGAGGGTGTGAACAAATTCTAGTCGCTTTACACTCTGATTGTTTAAATTACGTTACTTAAGCCGTGATGGTATTTTGGGTAGGTATGTATGAATCCTACTAATATTTTAAATGTGAAAGTTTAAGAATGTATTAATTAACAAATATCCATACGGATATGTGTTTGTTATTCTTTCACGCAAAAACGGATGGACCGATTTAGTTGAAATTTGGTGATGGATTGGATTAGCACATAGGATTCTTTTCATCTCGGTATTCTTTTGGGTACGGGAACTGCCCGACTAAAACCGCGCGCGCAGCTAGTTATAATATAAAAGCGAGATTTAGTCGGATGTTTGTAGTTATTTGTTGCAGAAACTCTTCAATTATTATTCTTATATCACAAATATCATAGATAAAATATTGTGTGATTAAAATAAACGAGAAAGAAACGAAAAATCTAGTTTCACAAAGGAAGTTATTAAGAACGTGTATTTGAATGACGCGAAAATGGTTTCTACAGCTCCTTGCCCCTTGGAGTGGTCATTTGCCCTTTAGTTTAAATTGTTATAACATTTTATGTACTTTAACATCCGCTGTATGAGAACTAGTGTATCCGATAGAGATTTGATATTAATCGTGCGTTTCGAAACGTATAAAGCCGATACACATCGTGGATAGCCCTGAACATAAGTCACTGGGTGACATGTTGTAATGTTCGTGTACCTACTACATATCGGAGAGGTGACTTTATAACTACTTACGTTGGTTCTAGATTAAAAGTTCTACTAATGATTCGTTAGTATTATAATATTATTTTTGCAATCAGTTTTTACGTAGGTAATGTGTTTATAATAAATAGATAATTGATATTAAGTTTAACAACGTACAATATTATACCAAATTTTCAAATAAAATTAAAATATTGACTATTAGTTGTCAGTAGCTAAGATTCTTTTACAGATATAAAAAAATTTGAATTCCGAGCTGTTAAGTTGACAGAATTTATGACACAAAAATCACAATGTGTATTGGTCGGAATTAATTAAAAAATTAAATATTTAATCTATAAAACTGTCATTGCATTTATTAATTATTAAATTATTATAGATGAGCAGTCACAATAGAGGATTTCCGGCAAGGCATATTTCTGATAACTGGATATATTGACCTTTAAGAAGCGTTGTAGCATTGACTATAAAATTATTGTTATTGACTAGTATTTTTATCCATACATTCTTAAGTAGAATACGAGGCATAAAAAGGTATCCTTTAGTGCTATAAAAACAGTAACCTTTATCTTAGACTACTATTAAATAAATGGACATGTACGAATCAGATTTGCTATCTGAGGGTTCCGTAATAAGATAATTATATATTTTTCATAGTGCCTATTTTATTTAGTTATTACATTTGATCTTAGTAGTAAGTCTTAGATTAACGTGAATATGATATCGAAATAAGCTGTTTTTGTTGTTTGTCTATAAATGACATAGACAGTATCTATTTTTACGCAAACTACTACTAAGTTACGGAACCCTAAACGAATTATTTTTTTCTCAAGTTATACTTTGTTTAACAAAGCGATCTCTTATAATTAGTCTACCTGTGTTTTTGAAACATATAACTTCCTTGATAACTTAATATACTGAGGTATTAAAAACATCGCAGACCAAAACATTGAAATATTCAAAAAATAGCCAACAATTATTTTCCTTAAATACATTTTTAAAGCATTTAATTCAAACTTACTTATTCAAAGTCTTTACGTCGAATCCTTTTTCAATATATTCAATGCCAGCTGGAACCGCCATGGTGAGTAAGAGACGAGCTTTTCCAGTCTTCTCCGATTCTCTTTCGAACTCTTCTCGTAACTCTTTCACGAGCTTGGCGTAGTTCTCACGGTCTTTCGGCTTCCCACCGTCTCTGAAGGCAGGGTACTCCCAATCCAGATCCAAACCATCGAAGTGGTTTTGTCTTAGAAACTGTAACACAAAAGTTGGTTAATATTAAGTCAAATTAATTCTTTTTACTTAACTTAATTATATATTAACTAGCTCGAATATTCCCATTCCCGGGGCTATACTGGGATATAAGGCTATCTTTTAAGTTGGGTCAAATTGCAAACGCTGTCCAAATTTAATTTAAAATCGGTTCTGAAGTTTAGGAGTTAAACGGGGACACCTAAACAACGTGACACCTAATTTATATGTATTAAGATAGACTGTCCCATTCTATTAAACGTACGAATATCAGTAACACGTCTAAAGCGGCTAAATATAAAATATTGAGAAAAAAAAACTACTTTAATTTTAGGAAGCATAATTATTAAAGTACAAATTCCCACGCATACAAGACTAAGAAGAAATAATTAAAACGTTAAACGCAACATCCAATAATCTAGACCCATTAAGTAATCAGAGGCTAGTATCACTCTCTGTAATTACGTACAAGAAAGTCGTTCGAATGAAATATCGTTTAAACATTACGGAACGGTTAAACCACAGCTTGATACGATGTGTTAATCTTTAAAAACTGTTAAATTATTCGAACTATATTACAGACATAGTGTTTAATAATTTAACTTATTTATAACATTTTTACGTAATATATTTGTACAATAACTTTTAAATTTAGGAATTCATCTAAGAATTGACCTGATTTTTTCATAATTAGAACACGTTAAAATTTATTTTTTATATCAAAATCGATAAAAGTACTGGTAGGAAATTGCAAATAAATATAAAGTTTAAAAAAGAAATTTTCATTTCATAATTTCAAATAAATGTAGTTTAATATGTTTGTATGTTTGTCTCAGTATACCAGTACAACAAGATATCCGTCCCATAATAACATATAATGCGTAGAAAGCGTACTTTCAAGTCGACATTTAATGAGAAAACTGATTAATGTTACCCAACATAGCTAGTTAAGATGTAATGAAGTCTATGAAATAAGGTTTTTTATTAAAGAGAATTGTGAATTAATTTAGTAGACTCGCGTGAGGGTGCTATCAAACTCGGCATATAACGGCATTCCGGAGTGTCGGAGGACAATTTCCCTCTTTAAAGATTTGCTAACAGGGTATCCTTTTTTATCATTTCATTATCTCTTCTCTAATAAATACTAGGAACGATTATATAACGCTAGTACTAATCTATAGTGCGTACAAAACATAA
This sequence comes from Eurema mandarina, assembly GCA_018238005.1. Lineage (NCBI taxonomy): Eukaryota > Metazoa > Arthropoda > Insecta > Lepidoptera > Pieridae > Eurema > Eurema mandarina. Next base: position 21,236 of record DWAJ01000126.1, on the reverse strand, counting down.
GGAATGCTTTTTTTAGATATCTTTCAATGGTGTTTCTATGTTTGTGGGTATAACAATAGCTGAAGAATCAGCTGGTTTGTTTGTACGCGATAGATTCAAGATTAGGAGATTTTTAATGATCTCATTTATACAGTCATGAACTGGGTATTTTCTATTTCATGGTAAATAATTTTAGAATTAAAAATAAATTATTATTGACGTAATATTAATTAAAACCCTAATTTTCAATCAAACATTCAATGTACCTTAGTTATCGGAACATTTTAGATGTCAGTCTGTATACGGACCCAAGAAATGCCTGTGCTAGGCAAAACAAAATGTCAGCGAGCCCATTTCAAGTCCCATTAAATTCTTGCAAGATTCTGTCACTTAATGTCAAGATCCTCACTCTTTGAATGCCAAGGATTCAATTAAAAATACCGTACGTACATCTTTTTGTTGTTTCAGAAGCGTATACTCGTACGTGGATAAAACGAAAAATGCAAGTCGGACTCGAGTAAAATTTCATTGATTATCAAATATAATTCTTAATTATAAAGTCAGTTTATTTTTCAAGCGACTTTGATATGCTGTTGGGCGAAAACAAGCAAAATAATCACGTTTGTTGTATGGGAGCATACCTTAATTAATGATTATTTGTGACTAATCTGAATATTGCCGTGATTATAGTCGTTATGACAAAACAAAACAAACAGAAAAAATCGCGTGTATTGTATGGGAGCCCCCTTAAATCTTTATTTATATTCTTTATCATAGACTACTTCTTCGATAAAGGCTAATGACATAAAAAAGTTATCACCAACTAATAAATCCTTACCTTAATAACATTCCTCACAAATTCCTTCCTCCTGTCCTTGGCTGCGACCATGGGAGAGAAACGGGAGGAGCCTTCATTCCATCCTCCAATCGCCAGCAAAGTTTTCAAATTCTTGTTGTATGTTTTCAAACCAGTGAACTTGGCATAACCACCTGGTTAATTTAAATCATATTTATTTACAATATCAATTACTTATTAATTAATATCAATTACACTAGTAGTACGAAGTATATATTCTTACGTGTTTTAGCTAAGTTTAATGGCACATCCTGAAGTTATCTCTTTTTAAAACTTTAGACTTAAGAATGTAGAAGTGAGTACTGCCTTAAGGGGAAGGTTACTATTGTTTATTACTGTATAAAGATGATTTTGCCCACCAATACAGGCTACTTTCATATCCCTGGCTTACCGAAGAAAAAAGTTATGCTAAACAGTTTTTACTAACCTTTTTCGATGTCCTGGTACTTGTCAAAAGGCTTAAGCGTGTTGTCCTTAGTGAAGCCTCCAAAAGCGTACACCAAATGCGTGCAAAGATAGGGGTTGATGTTCTGAGGGTTGAACTTGGCTGTACCGGGCCGGTAGACCGACCAATTTGTGTAGTAGCACACCACGCGGGGTGAGCTTGCTAGAGCTGCGAAGGAAAAAGTTTTTAATTATTTTACGTATAAAACCTTCATGCTGGATTGTGAGTAAAAAAGTTAAATGTCAGACAGGATTCGAATTTTCAAACTTAAACAAAAGATTAAAGCATTTATTTAAGTTTTGTTAGATGACAATTGAGTTTTTTAAGTTATAGATATTGAATTTATTTTGCAACAATTATATTGTAACAAGTTTAATCTGTCGATTGCTGTTGTATTTATTTTACATATTACTTGTCTGTCTGTTTGCGTATATCAATGTTTTACATAAAGTTATAGTAGCTAAACTAAGAATACATAAATAAGTTGATAACTTGAATTCCTTGAAGGCCTTCGCGCTTGTCTTGACGACCTAAGTTAAATAACTAAAACTAAAAGTAAACTAAGTACTAAAGTAGTAAAAGTGAAACCACGATATAAACTTTTTACAGAGCCTTACATTTCCTAAGTACTAACAAAAAGGCTTCACAGGAGGTTGACCGAACAATGCGCCATTGTTTGGTCATTATACGATCGTTGGCCTCCGAGGGCCGTACGGAATATACGATCGAGACAGGATTACTATTTGTTTAGATAAAGATATGTTTTGCGTTAGCTTTAAGATAATTCCAGCTATGTTCATTTCATTGTTTGTTGTTGAAACATGTTTGTTTTCAAGGAATACTTTAATTAAATATTTTGTCGTCGCACGGTGATTTATTAATTTTTTTTCGCCACAATCAGGTTTTACATTTGAGAAAAATTGGCTAAACACTAAAAAACTAAAAATCTGAAACTTTTGAAGGAAACATAATAAAGTCTATTTGTACTTTTAGTATCATAATCTATTATACAATATTTGACTAGTTATTTAATAACGAAAAACTCCATAATTTTAAATAAGACTTAAAAAACACATACCACAGAGTATGCCTTGCAATAAAATATAACCTAAGTTCTATTTATAGTCTGTGGTAATAAAAACTAGTGCATTTGTGCATACAAAATGCGATTCACATGGTATTTGTGGGCGTCCCATATATGGACAGTTCGTTCTTTTGTGCCTAGAACAATGGTCCGTGGTCTCGAATGACCTGACAAGGAACACAGAATAATATACATTAGTATTCTATTTGTATTCGATCCTTGGGGAAAAGATTATATTATCATTGATAAAATACTTCGACCGGACTTCAATTGTGCTCTTGTTAATATATCGATTGAGTACTATTTGAATTATTATTCTGTCAATTTGAAAAGACGACGTTAAAGGTTTTTGAGTCAGTGAATAAGATAACTTTTAAAATTGTCGCTCTTATAATTTAACAATAAGTTTACATATTTCAATCATTTATTAGACAAGATAAACATATCTCTTAATTGGTAGATTTTTTAATCCCGTATTTTCAAGCTGGTAAGGAAGTACTTGGATTCCATTTCTAATTGTTTTAACTAATGATAAAACTCATAGACATTTTAAAATCTATTTTCTTTATTTAAACATACAAGGTTCTATGTACCTATAATATAAAATTATTTAATTGATAAGATAAGAATTAAATCTTTAAATTTAATTAAAGCTTTATTATTATTATTATGAGGAGAGGCAGGAGACGAGAATTTTAACTGAAATTTGTATATGTATTACTAACCTGGGGTCACAAAAGCTATAAAGACAGTCAGCAGCGTCAGCCATGATGTGTTTCCCTGTAGACAAACAAATTTAATCATTAGCACTTTATTTTTATATACACTGTGACAAAAATAATACGAATTGAAAATTTATAACATCGAACATGCATTTTTAAAAGAACTACAATTATACAGAGATTCTTTTGTTTGAACAATAAATATTTGTAATTTGTTTAATTTCAGATTTGTTACCGTCCAAATTAAAAAAAAACGGTAGATTTATCAGAAAACATAGACAATTCAACGTTTTTTAACATATAATATATAAAATAATAAATAATATAAAAGCAGTTCACAGTAATTTAAAGTTACATTTACACTTAACACTAGTTCGTGATTTTCATTTATTTACATTTTATGAGATTCCATTATAAATTTTTAACATATATGAAGTTCTGATATTATTTCATACTAATACGTTAATATAACCGTTTATAAAATATTTGAAGGCATACCAAAGGTTTCAAAAAATAAGTAAATATGACGGAACAAGGCCTTTTCGAAGTCACTTACATAACCAACGATTGCGTTGACCCGTGGCGGCGACCCACAATTTGACTTTATTTGTTTTATCAATTTGCATAACTTTTGAAATTATTTATTTATAGATATATTAATAATCGAAAGGATTTTTGATGCAGCTTATTGAATGTAGATATTAGATACAGATATATTTTTAAAACCGACCTAAAATTCCAACTATTATTATTAAAAAAAATAAAATAAAATAAAAGAAAAACTTAACTTATTCAAACTTTTTTCAATATAATCAGTAAACAAAGGCTATGTTTATACCTATGTAGCTTAAGGCGGAACGGATTAACCGTTCCCATTTTAATAAAATAAAAGTACAGTAGTTTGAATCAAATCTTTTCTCTTTATATAGATAATAGTAGCTGTTGCTCGTGACTCCGTGTGGACTTTCATATGAACTTTAACCCCTCCTTTATAACCCCTTTATTCCAGTTAAAATGTAGCCGATGTTTTATCTCAGGCTCTAGACCATCTGTGTACCAAATTTCATTACAATCAGTTCAGTAGTTTTGGTGTGAAAGCGTAGTAGACAGACAGACAGAGTTACTTTCGCATTTTTAATATTAGTATGGATTATAGATATTGACAGATTTAAGAAAGGCCGATACATACTCTTCACACATAACTCAGTTCTCATTAGTATTCAAATGTCACCCCGAACTAATTGTCTATATAAGAACCGCTATCTATTGAGGCAAGCTAACTGTTTCATAATTGTCCGTCATGAATAGTCAAGCATAATGGAATGTTATTTAGACCACTCCGTTTAAAGGAGTGCATCGCTTCCGATAACTGTTTAAAATTAGCACAGACGCTTGTTATAGAGTTACGTATCTATTTAAAAGTATTTCATTGCGAAACTATTAATTTTTATTCGAAAACTTATAAATAAATAATCGTGCTCAGATTAAAAAGAGAAGAGACCTTTTATTTTGTATTTACAGAATATTGGAAATTTTGTTTATATTGTGTGGAAGAAAGGATTTAAACTTTAACTGACGGTAGGGGATAATTTTTAATTAGCTGTTGAGATGTCAAGAAGTAATGTATATATTGTTACGTCTCAAATAAAAGTCATAAGCGTGATTCAGACCTTAGCTATTTATCCCTATAAAGTACAAATATTGCAGAAATTGATAATGTACAAAATTATAAAGTTTTCTGTCCTATTAGCCTTTAAATAAAATATCGACAGAGCACGCTTTCAATGAAATAACATGAAGTATGAACATACATAAAATGTTATAACTTTATGCAACTTGACGTAAGCGAAGCGATAACTTAGGTAACAAAGTAATAACTGACTGTTCTGTATAATTTCATGGTTTTTGAATAATTCGAACGCTTCCGTCGGTTCAGAGATTTCTTCATATGTAAATAACAAAAGATCTTAGCAAATCTATTGTCTCAAAGACGAGATAGAATTTAAGAATTGAATAGAAATGACGGAATTGCATACAAATTGTTTTATATTACGACATATCATATAACAAAGTTCTTTTTACATCTATGTAAGCTTAGATCTACAAAACTGCGCAATGGATTTTGACGCGGATTTTTTAATAGGTAGAATGATTAATGAGGAAGGTTTATATTTATAATACATACTTAAATATCAATTTTAATAAACTGCATGAAAATCAGTGGCGTAGTTTTAAAGATTTAAGCATACATACAAACAGACAGAAGAGAGGACTTTCTTTTATACTATGTAATGTTACGTATGTATCTACTATGGACCCAATACCTGTATGCTTTAAATAAAAATCCCGGTAACTTCTTTATAAGACTCCTGAGTATATTTTTTATACAAATCTCGGTGGCGTTACAACACGCATTGCTTCACTCGGAACACGAAACCATTCCAATCCTACGTGTTGTAAGCGCGTATTGGCTTTAATTTGTTTAATTGATTCGGTTTTAAACTACTGATTATGAATAAATGTATAGGTCTTAAGGTATTGTTGTTATGGAATAGGGTTATCGGTTAAGCCACGTTTTGTCTTAACAATTTTGTGTTATGGTTACTAAAATATATAGTAATTTATCGTACGTAAGATAATAACGACTGAAGACTATATAATGTTATAAAAAATATAAATAGATACGGTTGAAAGAAGAAGTGGTAAATGTTTTGTAATACCATGACGATTCAGAAGTGTTACTTTATGTAGCCTAATTGTATAAAGATACTTTGGACTTTGACTAAGTTATGAGGGTAGCTTTTAATTTTATAGATCAAAGGACGCTATAACAATAACTTTAAGACTATATATAGATTAAATGAAAGAAGTGAGTCTAAAATATTGCATACGGGACCGCTGTTCGTTCTTCTACCATTACAAAATGGATTTTTTCATGTCTGTCTTAAGACTAACACGAAATATATCCAATTCAAATAAAAACGTTTCAAAACACGGATAAACCTCAAATTTGCTCATTTAAAAGCTCGTGAGAATAAAAAAACATTCACACACATAGTTTACCGCATTGCAATGAAACTAAAAAATCTCGACTGTCGAGTCTCGTAAACACGTAAGAGTATATGGTCAGTGGTAAGCAAATTAAGGTGTTCTGTTGCGTAACACCGGGTTTGATTCCTGTTGCATTCTCTCAACGAAAGTCGCTTTCTACGTACTACGCACGACTGCAAGCGATTATGCTTTTTGTATAATAAAACATTAACTGTCGATCAAATTACTTTAGGGGGTAGAAAATTTCTTATCTTAATGGCGTCTTTATGGGCAGAGTGTAGAAGAGTCATTGTATTCCTTTCTCATGCTAATTTTAAAATTGAATTAAATCGGTTCTCCTATTCGAAAGCTGTTATGAAATATAAAAATAAATAAGTACGAAAGAAAAATAAATATCTATATATAAATTACACACACTTATAACATTACGCCGGAAAAATATATTTGTATTTTTCTGGGATCTGGGTGTTGCTATGTGTTGTATTTTGTATGTATGTATTTACAAAAGAAAAGTATCATCATCATCATCTCAGCCTATCCCTGTCCACTGCTGGACATAGGCCTCATTCAGGGTGCGCCAAAGCGCCAATGAAGAAAAGTATGCCTATGTAAATTATTCCGTTATCTAGTTGCCATCACACAAGCTTCTGCTTAGCTTGGAACTTGATGGCGCTGTGTCCCGAAATATTATTAATATATTATTATTTTTACAACTAGTAAAAGGTCAAACAAAAATAAGCAAATAGCACATTGATATTTAAAGCTAAAACAATTTCTATTTAAATGAATCAAATTAAATCTATCAAAAAACGTAGATGCTTAATAGAAGCGATTAAAAATAGAAAAGTAGGTACATATTAACGACTTTATTTGTCTCAGAATATTTCTTATATTTTATTTAAATTTGTTTATAGTTCATATTAATATAAAGTTTTAATAATGCTATTATTTGCATCGATTAATTAAACAAGTATTTAAATGAAAAGGTTATTATTGTTCCACATAGCGTTGAAATGAGTCAACCTATGATTAAGCTCATAGCGAATATTTTAAAGCTATATGTTCATACTTTTTTTCAGTTGACTAAAAAACTATTTGAACACATTCAAAATGTAAAATCGTCTAAACTATAAAAGTATTATACATATAAGACAAAATCAAAATATCATCCTTTTTAAAATGAGAAACGCAAAATCATCCAATTGTCGTAAGATATTTTAATATCATTTATTAACATGTCTATTAACAAGTTAAAAAAATAAATTCTTCATTCACTCAAACAATAACACACTCAATAGACGATGCTTCTACAAACCCATGACCGATCAAACTTAAATTACTTCGTTAAAGTCCTAAATAAAACTATACAATACAAGTAAATCGTATGTTAGATCAACAATATAGCACCGGTATTCAGTAGGAATTCCTCTACTCGTAGCAAGTAGAGCGCGACGCTGTCACCACTATCCGTTGTCGATACATTACACGCGATCTTACTAGCCTTTGAAACTATATACATAGATACATTTTGTGTAGTGACCGCTAATGCGCCGAGTTCTGAATCGCGCTTATGATATTTTTTCGAGACAGTATATATACCACTTTTTGATATCGAATCTTCGTCTTAATGAACAGTCAGTTGTTCGACTGGTCGAAGATCTTTCCTTTATCTGACAGGAAAGTTTGATCCACCTTCCTCCATAGATAATAGAATAGTCTTCTATACCAGAAAATAACACAGATCATATAAAGCAAAGGGAATCCTGAACAAAGCTACTAAATTACCCATAAATATTTCATTTTAATTGCAAGCAAGACATGTTATACATTTAATAATTAATCTATTAGATAAAATGAATAGCAAAATATGTTGTTAAGCGCATAACTCGATAACAACTGAACCGATTTACATAATTCTTTTTTTAGAACATTTCTGGATGTACGACCAACCATTGTTAGGCAAAAAAATGTTAGGTGTAGGCTGTAAGATTTCGGGTAGGGCAGGTACAACAATATTCACGATAGTTTCAATGTATATAACCCATTATTACCTAACTTCATAACACGCATCAAACCGAGCTTACTAAACACTTATGTAACAAAAAATGCAACTTAAAGGTCAACGATTACCTAAAGGTCACGTTGCAAACTATTGCTATTAAAAATAACGTGATATCTATTATAGTTTTTGTTTGTTTTTAGTGTTGCCATGCGAATAAAATGTTTTTTGTAAATTTTGAATAAGGAAGCGTTCGATTGAACGAACGGTTCGCGCCATTATTGCGTCGTGAAAAAGTTTTGAAATTAAATATTTTTAATACTAAAAGTTGCAAATAGATGCATAGGTATTATGCGGGGTTTTAATTAATCGTATCGTTATCAAACAATTATTTTTTGCATTCTTACTTATTAAGTTGCAATTAAAGAAAGACCTTGACGAAATACGTACGCAAATTGAAAGTAAAAAAACGCGTAACCTAATTTTTTATAACTCATATTTTTTGATTCTTTATAAATGACTAGCCATGACTGGCTGCTTTGACTCGCATAGTTTTCTACTGAAATGCTCATACAGAGTTTGCTTTGTTAATACAGGGTCTAACCTATCTCTCATGACAGGTAATGTGTCCTCGCAAATCCGTGCATCTCAGTGCGCGAAGGAACACCGGTGGGTTTTAGTCGGTAGTGGCAACATTTTACGCATGTCCCATATAACTGCCTACTCCTCCGAGGAGAACACGGTATTCCTCATTAAAAAAGGGTATAACTTCAATTAAATTCAGTCAGAAGTTTTAGTATAAAAGAGCATAAAATATCCTCGGAATTTTTAAGTTTGTAATGTTACTAAGAATGCTAACAGTACAGTGGTTGAGTAACACGCGTATGAGTTATGAGAAAATTATGATTTCCTTTAGAACCGGCTGATAAAATTATATGGAAAGTGAGAGTCGACCGGTTCCTATGAAAACGAAACTTATTGGAATTGTTAGAGCATTCCGCATGCTATTGTTATGGACAAGTTGGTTGTTTTTTGTAACCACTTTCGACTTGTATGTGTCTAGACCAGTGGTTCTTAACCGGTGGTCCTCGGACCACTGGTGGTCCCTGGAAGCATCCCAAGTGGTCCGCAAAGCAATCACAAATAAAAAAAATTATAAGCAAAAATTTAAAAATTAGTAAAGTATGCAATCACAAAAATTTATAAATATGTATAATGCGCATTTACAATAAATAATAAATAAAAAATATATTGAATAATTTTATGCATTTTTTATAGATACATAGAACGAGCGTTTATTTATTGACACTCAGATGATGTAATCATATGTATCATAAAGCAAATAGGTGGTCCGTGACAAAAGAAAAATTTTAACAAATGGTCCCTCATGTCTACAAGGTTAAGAACCACTGGTCTAGACTAAAGCCTACTCTTTAAGTATGGAACTGGAAATTGATATTACTTTTAGATATGTTGGAAGCTCGATTTAAATATGTTGCCAGGTCGTGGATATTGAAACAATGTGACAGTCTGTACCAACGAGGTTACGACCCGGTTTGCAATGACATTGCTTGAAATATGCGCTTTTATATTTAAACAATTAATATCCATTCTGAGTACCATTGTAAGAACATAGAGTCTAGAACATATTAAAACTTTTTTTTAATAATTCAATAATTAAAATCTAGTATGATTATTAAATTGTTTGTGGACGAACCAATGAAAGGTTTTTGAAAGTTATTAGATCCACAAAAAGCCAAAATTCATGTATGTCGTAGGATTAACATTATCCCCAATAAATCGAATTACATTTTTTTTTACAATTGTATTAACGATATTGTGCTAACAATAGCCGGTTTCCACTGCATTCTTTTAATGCTAAGACCGTATCAATTCAAGACGGACGTGGCGTATCGTGATACATTTGACATTGATGTAACATTTCGATTGTCGTCTTAGTCACCCAGTCTTTAAACCTATTATTCATAGGCTTATAGTTAGCCTGACGCGACTTACTTCATGGAATATTCTTTAAAAGGAGTTATCGATGACAGTTCACTATTGAGTTATGCACTTAAAATTTGAGGATTTTATAATATTTGAGGATATGTTTGTTTGGTTAGGAAGCTCGCTAAAAAGCAGACTTTAATATCGAAAAATCTAGATAAGCATTATCAAGATAGATGCGGGACAAAACTTTTTTAATGTAGATAAAATTTTTAATAAAAAAACTTCGTTTACATTTGTCCAAAATAGAAAAGAAAAAAGATTGGTCTTTCGTTTAGTTTCTGAGAAAAGAAAATAAAAAAATTAAACACTTTTTTTAGTCTATAATTAACTACATTGCAACCCAAAAAAGTAACAACACGAGTATTTCATAGCGTCTTTCTTAATCGCATTCATTCATGTTATCCAATTTAGGATCTAGCTATTTTTAATCTTATAAACTAACAGCTAAGGTTTAAATTCGCGTAATGATTCTGCTGAAATCTTAACATTGCAAGTATTAAAATGTCTGTAATAATACAATCTTCTTCCAAAAGTTAGCCAACCACAGTCTATTTAACGGTTCAAAGGTAAGTAGCCGTAGATAATTCGGTGATAAGCATATCTTTTACCGTTTTTTAATTAAAATACTAGCAATGGTTTTTGTAATAACCATTGAGTTTGAAAAATATATCTACGTAACTGTTAGTTAAACATTTTTTTAGAAACAAGCTTCAATAGTTCTTATTTAAAATGCTTCTATTAATTTCTAATACGGGATTATGCTTAATGTGGTTGAAACAGAAATAAACTTCTATTTACTTTTAAATTACTCAAAAACGCGAATGTTTGTTAGGATGTATTTTACAAACGGTAAGTACCAATGTTTGTCGCATTTTCAAGCAAAAACTAGTGTTTCAATTTGGCTGAAACTTGGCATTCCGGCAGGCTCATCCCAGTATTAACACAAGAACATGATCTAAGCGGTTAAAACCGCGGGACGCAGCTAGTATGCTTATCAATATGACGAATGCTGACATAACATCACTATTACATACAAAAGACTTCAACGTTACGGTAACGGAACACGGATATTATTCGCGATAAAAAGATGCGTAAAAATGCTTGAGTTAACTCCAATATTTACATATGTTGATTAGAATTAAATTTATTAGATCCTGATATTATTATAAATAAATTTGTAAGGATTTGTATGTTTATTGCACTTTAACAAGCTTTTGAATTTTTGCATTTTATCCCACACAGGTAAATCGGCGTTTCGCAGTTAGTCAGTAATATTATTTTATTTATAAAGAATTAGAAGAACCTGTCTTTCTATTCTTACTTTAAACGCATTTACACGTCAAAGTATATTATATCTTTATATTAAAGTTATTAGAATTAACTGCAAGTCTTTTCGAAACTCGAAATCGTTCAATCATCGGAATGTATAGAATCAGTAAAACCGATATAAAATCGGTTCCGAAGTGTTGTGCTTCAAGCAGGTTGTTTGTCATATGTTCGTATGATAGTTATTACCTAACCGACGTCGCTAATCGCCGGAGAAAGTGGCCGCGCCCGCTTACGTCAGCGCTTTCTGATAACAGATAGTAAGGTGTATTCTGATGGACGGCAGGAAAATCGATTTGGCTTTGATTAATTTTTAACCTGTATATTATTTAGGTGTGGAGTGTAGATTTACAACAACATACATAGAACATTGTTGTGAAACATTTTTTTGTTTTCCTTCGTAACTCGTTACAGATTATTAATCGATTTTACCGGTTAATGCTACCAGATCTATAAAGATTATTTAAATAAGTTGTTTTTTTTACAAAACTCGAATTTAGTAAATGGTTAAAACAATGAATATAATACTTAGTATTTAAAACATTTTCTTACTTAATGTTTACCTATACTGTGATATGAATTTGTTTTGAATAAAAACGCTAATTTAAATTTACGCATTATAATGACGTAAGCCGCCATCTTGATTTCTAAAAATGTCAAAACATATGTCAAAACACTTACTCAGCAATACACCAGAGAACTTCAAGAGGAAGTAATCTAAAGGAAAGTTAAACGAGTGAAAAGAAACCAACGTATTTAAATAATCTTGATAGACCTGGTAACATTAAAATTAAAATAACTCACCAAACATGTCACCGTTAAACGTATTTTTAATTGGTTAATGAATTTTTCCTACCGTTTTCCAAACAACTTAACGGGGAAGGAGCTGTAGAGAAATATTTTACTTAACTGCGCCAAATACTGATGTTAAATACCCGGATTGGATACACGTTACGTTTCCAAGAAGGAAATGTCTTAATGTAAGCCTTATGCATATCGAAATAAGATTTAAATTAATTTAAATGGCAAAGCTTATTTATAAGCAAACTGCATTTAGTCTTTATATACTAAGTAACTTATATTGTGCTTTTGAAATATAAGTCAATTTTTTATATAATAAAAATTATAATTGATATTAATTTACTAAATAATTTAATTAGCCGCAAAATAACATTTTAACCTATACATAGTAGACGTACGATCATTATTGATCAGGTCATGTTACGTCACTTGACAGTTTAACTCCATAATGCTCAAATTTAATCATATTTTGAAGCAAATATGCATCACAATTTAAAGATGTTTAAGATAATCTCCAATAGCACGTTAGAATGTTAAATTGATTTCAAAACTAGTAGAAATTTAGCTTTTTATCAGCTAATTTTTTAGTTTTAAATGTACTATGATTATCATAATCTTAATATATTCAGACGTAGGCTCACTTTGTGTGTTTGTTATTCAAATTGCCTTTAAAAAAAATTTGTAACAAATTAGTCGTATATTCTTCCTTTACATACCCTCACTTTTTCTAGCATACCTTGTGTCAATCGCGTACGATTTTCACTTCGTTAGCGGAATGCTAATTAGGTTTACAAAGAAGCAGGAGTTTCGTATTGGTCCATACACTATGGGTACACACCGTAGGCTGTTTCACAACGTTCATTGAGAAAGATACGTGTTTACATGCCATATATAATGTATGTCATAACTTCTGTACGCTGTTATGATAGGGATAGTTATGGGTTGAAATAGTCGTGATATTGATTGACTTCAGAGAGCTAATTGAATGTGTGTGATCCTAGTAGTGGCGTCCGTTCCGTTGTTTTAAAAGGCTGGTATATACTCTAACACAACGAAACGAACCGAACTCAACTTTTAAGGCTCAAATTTCAGGCCCGAATGTCTTTATGTCGAGAATGTTTAAATTCGATTCGGAAATCGACGCATTAGTTGTCGCTACAAGCATACATTAAAAAGCTTCCACTATGTAATAAAGGAATTACAGTTCTTAGAAATTATCCCAATGTGCGTGAGCGAGTAGTTGATAAATATAGATTTCCTTCGACCTCTCGCGTGAAAGCGACCGGAGTTATGAAATCAATGACGCTTCGTTTATCCACAACGTTCGGTTTTGGATTGGAAATCGCTACTTTATTGCCATTTATTTAAATAACTTAATACTCAAGTTTCCGCTGATATTGTAAAAATGTTTTAAAAGATTTACATCGAATGTTTTTATTAACGAACAAAAGATTCAGCGTGAGATGTTTTTCCTTTAATTAAGGTGCAAATGAAGTATAAACCCCATCAAAATTCAGTAGACTTGAAACTTATCATTTTTATACTAGTTTCAATGGAACAATGTGACATGTCACCTATACCCAAAGGATGTGAGATCTTCTAACTATAGAAGTAAATTGGTTTGAGTGGCACTTAAATTTGATTTACGACTAAGCATGCTAAGTATGAGTCTAGTTGTTATTATAACCTAGTGTCAGTAGCCTACTGGCATAATAAATAAGCGATTGATCGGTTGTGGTCAGTCGCGGTCTACTGACCACGTAATAGCTTTACACCGACCGCTGCTTGGGAAATTCATTTTTATTTAAATTAACGTTGTTAGAGATCTCTTGGGTAACTATTGGTAGACGATTTTGAAGTTTACGTTACTATGGAAAGATTTAGATGTCGATGTTGACTGTTTGTTGGGATTATTTTAAGGAGTAGTTTTATGCTATTGCGTTTTAGGCAGACTAATGTTTAACTTTTCCAAATCGATATATGCAAGATTTCTTATTTTATTTTTTGTTGATGTGTTTTTCTGGAATTTAAGATTGTTAAAAAAACTAAAGCGGTAGTTAAGTCGCGACGGGAGTAAAACTTGTTTAAAATTTGTTTTGTTTGAGTCTATAAAAATAACTCAATTTACTAACTAATTTCACTCCCTTTGAATTAAACATAAATTCTAAAAAGTATGTTTTAACTTGCTAGAATTTGTATTAAAGATTGTAAAAAAATTGTCTGAGGGCAATTTTAAGAACAAGACTTTGAAAGGAATGTAAATAACTAAATATGAGATAATTAAAACATTAAATAAAACAATACTTTCATGAAATGTAATTCGGTAAAAGTGTGAAATTTCCAGCGAGTCGAGACGCGTAAAAGCTACAATCATTTAATTTGATTTGCAAATTGTTTGGACTGTCGATTAAATAAGAGTAATGCACAGCATTCCAAACACAACTGTTATATCATGTAGAAGATATATATCACTTTGTATTCATTTCGTTATAAAATAGTTTCAGAATTAAGAGATGTTTGTACTATGTAGGTAGTTTTACTTTTATGTCCTTTACCGATTTTATAAGGAAATAAAGTTTGTGCGTTTGTTAAATTGTAAGGGGTCTCGGGATCTACTGAACCTTGAAAATTTGGTGAAAATTCTTTCACCAAAAGAAAGCCACTTTATTGCTGAGTGTCATAGGCATATATAAAAAAAAAGGATTGTTAACATTATGCCCAACGAAGTGGGCACGGGTCAGCTAGTCTCGAATAAAGATTAGAAGCGCGATTCAGATATTTCAAAAAAGAACAAGTAAGAAAAAAGTAAAGTAAATAGGTAAGTAGAAGATAAAGATAGCCTGTGGAGGAAGGGAGATGCTCTTCTATGAAGCAAAATGAGGATCTTCGACCTGTCAAAGTAATGACTAATCGTAACACTGGAAAAGTATCATAAGCGAATAAATGTATCGTAATAGTACAGCGAGCACAGATAACCTAAAAATATCACCATAGAGTTAAAACCTATTTTAAAGTAGTCTTAAAATCAACTACAATTTCGCAATGAGACGACCTGTGGTAATGTCAAAGGTAATATTACCATTTCGACCTTGGTTAAGGCCACCTGCGACTTTAAGCCTTATTTAAATAATCATAAGCAATACTCAACTAGTTATGTTTGACTTAAATTCCGATACACGTAGAATATTGATAACTATTAATATATTCCGATGACGAAATCGTTATAAGGAACATAGTTGGGTTTTTTTAAGTTTTTTATTGACTAAATTGTCATATTTAATAACCACAGCGCTATGAAATAATAAAAGATTTTTTATAATAAATAATATGGCTAATTAATTATATTTTACTGCTTAAAGGTAAATAAAGTTTTTAACATACAATAAAGATAATTTAAACAAAATTAAAGACCCTATTTTAAACTTAGTCAAGGACTTAAATACTTCAGGAAATATTAAAAAAAGCCTTTATTTAGATTTAATTTTTTAAGTAACAATAAAATAGAATTCTTTTCTAATGTATTAGATGTGTATGTTTAATATGTTTGTTGATCTATCTCTCAAGAACCACTGAATGGATCTGAAATTTAGCGTACAGGTAGAAAGGACCCGGGATTAACATACGGGATAATTTTACCCCGGTATTACCCTGGGAATGAAAAATACGCGGGTAAAACCACGGGTCGCTCAGTTAACGTCAAAACTGGTTCGTTGGCTAACCAACAAAAGTCAAAGTCGTGAATTGTTAACCTCTGACATTACACAGCATACCTCTCTCTATTTCTGGATTACATTTCATTTTATAGATCAATTCTTCATCAACCTACACATACCTTAAGGGTCAGGCAAATGACCTTAAATATAAAAACGTAATAAGTGTGAATTTTTCAAGAAATAAAGCAGTGTATTATTTGAAATATAAATAAAAGATGTATAAATATAGTAATTTTGAAGTAAGGCGACGTCCATTAAACATGGTGTGCTTTTTTATAGGACCTTTTCACCCTCCCTTTTACTGATATTAACTCTTAGTAAGACTCGCTAGTCTAGACCAGATAACATGTATTTTAATACCTACAGAGAATCTTAAAATTCATCAAATATTATATAAAAAGACACGTATTTTAATCAACATTATTATGTGTTTGACGAAAAAATAAATACACGTGATATAATTATTTGTCAATAAAATAAATGACAAATTATATATTATCAATTAAAAATTTTATAAAATTGAAATTTATAAACTTTAATGTTAGCTAACGGCTAATGTCATAATAAATACATAACAACAAATATCTAAAATACCTTTACAGACCAATAAAAATGGCAGCTATTACTAAAATGTATATAACTTCGATATTGTAATGGAATCTAGCAGTAAGAGGGATTGCAACTGAGCACCTGATCGTGGGAAACGATTTCAAGTTAAGCCTTTGGTTAAGTACGGACTTGTACTTTCATGCTCAGTTTACTTGGATATAAATCCGCTAGTTTTTGTACCCGTGTCAATACCGGGATGAAATCCCGTATACCAGGATTTAAAATGAGCTACAGGGAGACATAGCTCGTGACGCAAATATCTCGAATGTGTATAATTTACAATACAACTTCCACAAAAACAATAAAAACATAAAAAACAAGGTTAGTCAAACTACCCAAAAGGAATGAAAAATTAATTAAATAATCTGATAAAAGAACTTTTATACCATTTAAAAACATCCTTAGCCATTCACAAACAAACCACAGTGACAACGAACTTCAGATCATCTGATACATAATAATGCTTCGCAAATATACGTGAAAGTTTTCGTGTTTCGCATACACACATCTTTCTCTTCGATTTTTGTGACACATTTCGATTTCTTTATTACGAGTTTGGAAAGGACTATCACTTTCATTGTGATATAGATATCTATTGAGCTTTAAAGACAATGGAATCGCTTCTTGTGGTAGAAAGTTAATAAAAAGACTGCAATATTATCGCTCACTTGTTTGTTTAACGAAAAATATCTAAATATGTATGTTTAAATTGACTTTTAAAAGGGTTCTTATTTCCGTTGTTTCTCTGTCTTTTATGTTTGTAAATTATTTATATATATTTTTTATTCATTTCGTTGTTAACCGCTTTTTCAAATAATTATTTAACTAATTCATTTTCCCGCGTAACATAATTTTTTCGACATCTTCGGTTTTTAATGTTAGTTATTGTCAAATGACAATCACAAATAATATCTGACGTTTTAGTTATCTCTCGCAATAAATGAAATTAAAAAATGGCTACCAAATAATTGAATTTAAAATCTATTTACCATTCATAGTTCATATTTATACTTTAACATTTCATAACGTTTTGTTAAACAAATAAAAATTTCGTAATCAACATTTTTGTTAACGCATAAGTACCACTGCAAGTTTCTTAAGATAAATATTAGTCGTTATATAAGATTGAGGTCCGCAAAGAAACCTATTAATAGTTCCATTCGACCTAGAAAGCTAGACCAATCAGCCAGGCAATTTATTTCACTAAACAACGTACCTAACCTGTCTGTATAATTTACTAGTTAATATTAACTGTCTCAAAACTTTAACCAGTAGCTCTACTCCGAACACAATCGTTGTCGATTTTTATTATTTTCGATACAGTTTTTGAGTAACTTCGAATTAATATAAAAACTTTTTTTGTTTCTGTTTCGATAACATTCCGATAAGCTGATGTGCGATCCGATTCCTTATTAGAGTATATTAAGTCTCATAGCTCGGTTAGCAGTATCAAAAATTTTCGATATCGACGACGATTGCATTCGGAGTAGCTGCTCTAGCCTACTAGCTCCTTCGCGCGTCTTCAAACACCCAGTACACGTTAGGTCTTTCTTATTGTAGAGTAGTTTCAAGATCGGAAATTTTTCGCTAATCATTAGGCTGAAGTTGTTTTTATCTTTATATTTCGGATACTTAATGTATTAAGAAAGGTACATGTGGCGTTTTCGAGTGAAATAATATATGTAAACAAAATATATATTATACATACAGACGAATTGAGAACCTCCTCTTTTTTTGAAGTCGGTTAAAAATAAGACGAGATTACCATTTGAAAGGTTACTGAAATCGACAAAGTCGTGGCTGAGCTCTATAGAATTTAAAGACTCCTTTCGACTTACTCGTGTTTTTCTGCAACTCAATTTTAATAAATTTTCTTTTTTAAAAGTACACAAATGTTTTGTTACGACTTACGAAGTTACAAGTAAATCGAAAGCGATGAGTAATGAAATATAACATCTCTCTTCCAAAATCCAAGGTCTATTCGGTCTTTACTAATAATTAAATATGTATGAGAACTAAGCGTATGGTACGACTTTGCTATTAATATGACTAATAACAGTACAATTTTTCTACATCCTCTTCTATCACTGGTACTATCAGACCACTACATAATAAACGCAATTACTTGAATTCTCTTTAACGGAATGTATTACACATAACATTTTATATAGTTACCTACAATACTCCATACATCTTACTCTTGTATAATACATTCATTATGTGTACGTAATGGTGCTTGTTGTTTCTCACAAATGCTTTGTATATATATTTGTATTGTTTGGTGTTTGCATGCAATGCTTTCCGGTTAACTAATACTCTAGTTTAATAACATATTGACAAAGAATTGACTATTTGCAATACTTTTGTCTGGAATCTATAGCTTTTCTGTAGAACTAGAATGCAATAGTATAATGCTTTCATTTATGTAATTTTTTTGGTCATAGGCGATCATCTTAAATACCTAATCATCGTACTTTTGTTGCATTAGATGAAGATTATACTCTTGCATCACGAGTTTCAATGTTCAACCATGTTTTATGTTTCATTCAGTCATTTTTTTAATACATCATTGTAAAAATTAGGCTTGTAGCAAGATATTAAGAAGCATAAGGCATGGTGTCGTCATAAAGAGGATTAATAATAATTATTTTTAAATATTTGCAGAGCACGGAACCGCTAGATTTCTCTGACAATCCGGAGTATGAGCCGGAGTTTAAGTTCTTCGATTCCAAGTTGCTGAAGGCCGTGAAGCAGGGCGACTCGAATGTGTACGATTTTTTTCGCCTCCTCGCGCTGTGCCACACCGTGATGCCTGAACAGAAGAATGGGCGGTTAGAATATCAGGTAAGCAATTTGGTTGAGTGTTAAGTCTGTGTTTCTCATTTAAATCAGCTAGCAGCTTAACTATTGAAGAATTGAATAAGAGAATACAGAGAAAAAAAAAATTTTTTGAAGTTAGTATTAGGCGAATTACCTACTTAATCTTTTTAAAAGAATAATGGATGGGCTTTAACATATATACAATTACAAATATTACAATAAATGAATCTTGGTTACTAACATACGTTTGAACTTTGAACTACGTTATATGTTCATATACACCGATGTAAGTGATTATTTTAATTTAGTTAGAAATGTTTAATAAATAAAATGTAATTTTCAAGGCGCAATCACCGGACGAGGCGGCGCTGGTGTCTGCGGCGAGGAACTTCGGCTTTGTGTTCAGAGAGCGCTCGCCTAATACTATCACTATAGAAGTTATGGGGAAAACAGAAGTGAGCATTGATTTATTATTTATTTGTATAATAAATACTGTTAGATTAGGAAATAGTAAATTATATGATGTTTAAAAATACTGTTTGTAAATTAAGACTTTATTAAAAAGTAAATTCTTTTTTTTTTGGCAGGAATACTGGTTTAATTCGACTTTAAATATTGTGGTATATAAGGTTTTTTAAGTTGTTGTTTTATTTTTTTTTCTGTTCGAGTGTACGTTTTTTATAATGTCATACAGAAAAATACATATTATGTAGTTATATTTATTGATGTTTATATGGTATACTTATGGTCTTTGTTCCAGGTGTACGAGTTGTTGTGTATATTAGATTTTAATAATGTTAGGAAGAGAATGTCAGTGATATTGAAGAAGGATGGTGAAATTAGGTTATATACTAAAGGTGCTGATAATGTTATCTACGACAGGTTAAAAAGTAATTGTCAAGAAGAAGTCAAATCGAAAACGCAAGAGCATTTAAATGTAAGTATAAATTTATATGTAAGTATAAGTTTTATTTAATGTAGCAAATGAAATATGTTTCTAGTCACATTAAATGAATTATTATTTTTTTGTTTCTGAAATTGTTATAATAATATAAATAGATTCTAGATTAGAACTTATAATAAATAATATTAGTAGAACTAGCCGTGCACATTTAATTTTTAATTAAGGTTATTAAAATCGTCATCAATGAAGTAGCAAACCCCATAAATACCTTTTTTTGGTTCAACTGCTCCTCTTGGTCGCACCGTGATGTTATACCTTTAGTCGAAATGCTGCGTTAATGAACTATCCATAACATGTGTGTAATGCGTGCGCGCAGAAGTTCGCGGGCGAGGGGCTGCGCACGCTGGCGCTGGCGTGGCGGCGGCTGGAGGAGCGCGGCTTCGCGGAGTGGAAGCGCCGCCACCAGGCCGCCGCGCTCGCGCTGCGCGACCGCGACGAGCGCCTCGACGCCATCTACGAGGAGATCGAGACCGACCTCGTGCTCATGGGTCAGTCGTCCCGCACCCCGCACACCCTCCCGCACCCCCACACCGACACATACTATAACTTATTGTTGTATAGTACGCGTCACGAATCTTTAGCGCTGAACGAAACCTGCGCAGAAGTCAAAAATAAGGTATCGAGGTAGCGGCCAGGCGCGCGGGGCGCGTGATCGTCGGGTGCGCGAGCGTTGATTGGTTGTCCCAGTCGTGTTGCTTTTCTCGCACCAATACGACAATTACGAGCGCAATTCTACCGATGCGCAGCTATTCTCGTCAATTGCTAAACATAAATGACGCGTACTATACCTGCAGTTTGTTTTATTGCCACACTTTTTTCAAAACCTTATGATAGTTAAGTTAAAGTTACTAAATAGA